>BMAO01001080.1:0-142096 GCA_019973975.1 Trichonephila clavata | reverse complement strand
ATAAGTACATAATCCTTTGCAAACATTGGCAAGGTCTTTTATTGCATTCCAAAAGCCTTCAGAATAATTTTATGGATAGCAGTGCACAGAAAGGATCGTACTTCGGAAAGACGTATTCACGCTTTGGCTGAGAGAGACGTTTATATACGCCGATGGAACTTACGATGTTAAAGCCATAGCATTGTTTTAGTATTAAAGTATAGTGTTATTGAGCTCAATACATTGTTATTGTATGAGGGGGGGGGGTGCGATGAAAACTACGATTGAATATTGGGTCGCGAATATTGGAACTTTGAGAAGCACTACATTAAATCAATTATCCGATGTGAATTTAGAAATAGCAACAAACCAAATCAAATAAAAAAAGGCTGTTATCCATGCGTTATGACTTAGGTTTCTCAAACCAGCAGATGAATTTTAGTTAATGAATAAACATAAGTGAAATTTATCGATACGTTAACAATTGAAATATTTCATTTAAATGTGTCTACTATTTATGATATATCTATAAATTTTGTTACGTTGATGGGATTTTATGCAAATCTGTCGAAAAGAAAAAGACAGTTCTTTAAAAGCGATAAGAATTCATTGTCGAAAACCAATCCTTGAAATGCAGGATTCAACAGCAATATTCCCAGAATAAATTTCAGAAGGTCTTCACACCTTCTACAGCGCTCAGATACAACTATCAGTGTTTAAAACACACTTATGCATAAAATTATTCACAAGTCTGGCTCGTCCTATTCAACAGCCGAGCTAATCGCTAATCGTCTCTTCACGGTCAAGGCAAGACTACTAATCGCTAGTCAAAACAATACTAACTCGTTTTTCGGCAAGCATCTCTCGATTTATAGGCCCTGCGAATCTTTCAAGAAAGATCCGCTTGAGTCATAAGTATTGAAATTTGTGGATTTTCCCACAAATTTCAAGAAAAATCCAGAGGATTCCAAACTCGCCAAAAATGGTCACCAACATGCCAAAATGGTCGCCAAAGTCACCAACTTTGCTCTGTCGCCAAGTTCCCATTGAATCGCCATTATAATGTAAGGGGCGACGTTGCTTTCGAATATATTACAATTTTAACTTGAAATTAAGTCGTTTTTTAAAGTAATATAGTATTAATAATTCAAAAATGAAATGCTTCATTTTCTCAAAATAAGAAACTTAGTAAAATATAATTTGGTACATTTAACGATAACTAGGAATAAGATGGTTACTTTTCCTAAGATATTGATACGAATTGTTACATTTATATTGCTCTATGTTATATTTAATATAAATGCATTACACATCCAAAAACAAATTATTTACACCATTTTATGCAAAGTTCGTAACAATATTTTAGGAATAGTAACTATCTTATCTTAGTTATCAATAAGTGTACCAATTTATATTTTAATAAATTTCTTATTTTCAGAAAATGAAGCATTTTATTTTTGAATTATTATTCCTATATTATTTTTAAAAAAGATTTATATATATATATACGTATAATTGGTGTGAAAAACTTAAGCAAAAGTTTTTTTGCTATAACGCCAAGAGAAATCATTTGAGATACACGAAATTCAGAAATGAGAGACATAATTTTGTACTTAAGACTGTCTTCTCCAAATGTTCGAGGACCTGAATTAAACATAGGCACAATTTCAGACAGAAAAATGTCTCAATTTTTATGAAAACTTGCAACATTGTAATTCATGCATTTGCTTATCATATAGCTTTTTAAAAATTTAAAAATTATTCTACCTATATATAGCTATTTTTACCTTTAAACACTTTAAGGGATATCTCACTTTACATTACGATATCGGAGAAAAGATGAGAAACACATTTTGTGCCAGAAAAATGAGTAAACTCAGATAAAAATGAGTAATATGGTGAAATATGCTGCTTTCTACAGAATAGCGAAACTAGAATATAATATTTCTGTTGGAATACTTTTTTATCTTTTCTGTTGAAAAAATCTTCCAAATTTAGGTCCTATTCTTTAACACATAAAGCCTTTTAAACGTTGACGAAAGTATAGTCGCACAAAAATGAATACAATGCATTTAGTGTGGAATAAAAAAAGGCTTTATATATTGAACTTATGCTGCCATTACACATGATTGTCTGTCCAAAAGGAAGAACAACAGGCAGATGTTCCTTAGTATGGAGTATACCCTCCCTTTACTGCAATAATTGGTTCGCACCGTCTCTCCATACTTAGTCCCAGATTGTCCAACAGTTCTTGAGACAAGAGTGTTCATTCTTCAATCAGCATCCGTTTCAGTTGTTGAGTGTCCCCAGAGGATTTAATTGTGCCGCAAGGCGTCTCCCCAAAGCATTCCACACATGTTCTATGGGAAAACGCTGGCCAATCCATTCGAGTGAAATCTTCGCCTTCTAGTCTGTCCTGAACATCAGCAGTCCGATGTGGCCATGCATTGTTCTCCATAAAAACAAAATCTGGTCCAAAACCACCTCGAAACAGATGCACATGGGGAAGGATTGCCTCCTTACAATAGTGATCTTCGATTACAGAGCCTCTGTCGAAATGTGGAGCTCAGTCCACCCTTTCAACATTATACCTCCCCAGACGACAACTCCAGGACCACCATAACGGGCTCTTTCCGCGATGTTACTTGAGATCAAGCCATGTCCGAAAATGTCCTCCAAATCAACTGGTGTTGAGAATCGTTTGTGGCACTGAAACGATTCTCATACATAAAAAGGACACGACTCTATTGATGAGATGCCCAGTTTCTATGCTACTCACATAACTTAAGACATGGTGTCGCCAATGGCCAATTTTCAAAGGGATGTAGCCACTGGTGTAACTAGTCCTGAGTGGGCCTTATATCAAAGTTTCTTGGAGGCCCTTTCTAAGGACTTCTTAATATTTTGCGATGATTTTTTGCTTACACATTTTGGGCCCCCCCATATTATTGATACGGTGGTAGCTACGCCCCTGGATGTAGTGTTCAGAACGGCGGGTGAATACTCCACCTTTGTGAAGGCGCCTGGCCACAGTAAACCGCGACACTATTCGCCCTGTTGCTGTACAAAGTTGCTGAGAAATGGTGCTTGCTGACTGGTATCGAGCCATTTTCTCCTGCTGATCGAGATATCGGTCATCTACTGCAGTTGTTTTCCTAGGGTGGCCACCACCAACCTTTCTAAGAGCTGTACTTATGGTTTGAAAGGCTTTCCAAGCGCGCGAACCGACACTTTTGTCAATTCTAAACTCTTCAGCAACACTGTCCAAACTATGCCCCCCCCCTTCAGTTTTCCGATCATTCTTCCACATGTGAAGACATCCGGGTGATTTCTTCTAGTGATTCTTCAAGAAAGGACGCTCTTATAACGAATGTCTTTGATTGCGCCTCCGTTCTTCCATTTATAGCAGTTTTGAGCTGGACTCGCCGAACACTCGCGTTTTGAAGTTTGCCTATGAAGTATTTTTCCTGACATTTGCATACGCATCCCCTTTCAACTGAATTGCGAGTTCATTGTACTCATCGCAATAACCTATTTTCTGCAATTTCATGGCTATCTGCTTAAAATTTACATTAAGGTATCCGCCTACTTACAACTTTAAAAAAAAATGTAGATATGGTGATTTTTTTTGTGGTTTTTAGATTAGTTTGGTACATTTTTAAAGAAAAATATGCCAAAATTAAGAAGAGAAAAAGAAATTATTATTACTAAAATGGCAACAAATGGGTAAAAATTCATATATATACAAAAAATAACATAAACGGGGCACATTCTGTACCAAAAGTTTATGAACAAATTTTCAATTTTTCAATTCTGCTGTGTTGCTATGTTACTCATTTTTAAAATGACCTTCAGGATAAGAAATATTTTAATTTTTTTACAAAAACTAGAGCACTTTTTCTTAGTTATTATATGAAATTGCTTAAAATAACAGTGATTATATTTACATAAGGGACTGTAAATTTAGTAATAAAATAGTGATTGATAAATCTGAAAGTTAAAACACTTCTACTATTATACAAAACATACACAAAAAATTTCAGTCAATTATTTTCAAAACTTTTTTAGCAATCCCCGTTTGAACATTTAAGAAAAAAAAAACACATCTCGAGTAAAACGCGTTTTAAAGTATGATATATTGCTTAACGTAATGACATCTACTTTTACTAAGACCCTTATAGAGTTTTGCTGTCTAGTGAACGGAAAATAATAAGCTTGGTATTTTTATAAAGCTAATAACATGGTCTGTAAAATAAAATCATAAAAAAATTTGTCAATTTTCGGCAAAATTCACATTTTTCGAGTAGTCTGATACCTCAAGTTTTGCACACCAATGTATAGATTATTTTTAAAAAATAGCATTGATAATTGAAAAAGGGTTTGAATTTTAACTTTTACTATTACATTTGAACATTGTTGGAATTTAGAAATATCTAAAATACATTACTTTTTTGTATTATTGTACAATAATGCACTAATTATTACATCCGTCAAAAAGAAGCATGCAACAATATAACTATCCCAACACAGAAGCATTTTTATGTTTGACCATTTGAATAATTGTTTTTGACGATTAAATTACGATTAAACTGCGAAACTGTGATTCGAAGTATTTTTAATTTCTGATTCATATTAGAGAATTGTGAATTGAAAAGATGGTCTGCGGATTCTTGAAGAGGATCCTTTACAACATGTAAGTAGTACAATAAAATTTAATTCATTAGTTCATTACATCCATTTCGATGTGATAAATATTTTAATTCTATGTATGATACAAGGGAACATGATTTCCTTTACAAAAATTGTGCAAACTTAGTGATTTACTAAATGGATTCTAGAACTTTACTGGGCTCGAAAACAATTGGCTATTTAAATGGAGTGAATAATAATTTATTTCCGAAATTTAGATAAATGTGTCAGCTTCTTGGAAATAAAACAATTATTGGCTAAGGCCACTAATTTGGCTCGGGTTTAATCTACGTTTTTCCTGTAAAATAAAATCATAAAAAAATTTGTCAATTTTCGGCAAAATTCACATTTTTCGAATAGTCTGATACCTCAAGTTTTGCACACCAATGTATAGATTATTTTTAAAAAATAGCATTGATAATTGAAAAAGGGTTTGAATTTTAACTTTTACTATTACATTTGAACATTGTTGGAATTTAGAAATATGTAAAATACATTACTTTTTTGTATTATTGTACAATAATGCACTAATTATTACATCCGTCAAAAAGAAGCATGCAACAATATAACTATCCCAACACAGAAGCATTTTGCGCACCAATTGTGGTAACAGCCAATTTCGGAGCTGTGAAGGGGGGTTTCCCCTCCGGGGGATAACATGCCAAATTGTCTATTTTTTAAAATCGCTCCAAGCAGTATGCGCGATTCTGCTCTTCCCCCAATTATTATTAATTTTGCAAACACACTAGGAATAAGATAAATTTTAAAATAAGAGAATATTATATATATATAAGTGAGATGAAAAGATGTGTATCTACTATTTTTCAGAATGACTTAGAGCAGCGTTTCTCAAACTGTGGGACGTGCCCTCCTAAGGGGAGAGGGTGATAACTCTACGAAAAAGGCGCAAACATATTAAAAAACCAGGAAAAAAGTTTTTTTTTAAAACAAAATTATTAACTAACTGAAAGCAAACAAACAAAACACACTGACATAATAAAAAATAAAATACACATTTACACTGATATAATATACTTATAAATGTATCAGTACCGCCCAATGTATAATCAATTTAACAATAGTACTTTTGTAAGTTAAGAACAAGTTTAATAAAACTCTTGGCTTGTCATATATAAATTAAAAAACAAAGTTAACTCTTATCTTGATAATTTGTACGGTTTAAAATAACCCTTTTAACGGCCAATTGAATTTACGCGATTCGCCTCCCAATGCCATCGTTTTCCATGTGGGTGCGCGTATATGATGTATGGGGGGGGGGAGAAAAGGAATAAATGAGCAAATCCTTTGAAATAATAAATCCTTATCAAACACTGTCAAGGTCCTTTCTTTTAATGCAATTCAAAGCCTAAGGGTATAGTTTTACAGATAGCAACGCAAAGAAAAGATCGTAAGACGTATATATACGTCCGTAAGACACTATATATATAGCACTTAAGAGCTTAAAGTAGTATCATAGCCTTAGCGTAAGGGTATAGTATTATTGAATTCAATACATTGTTATTGTATGGAAGGGGGGGGGAGATAAAAATTATGATTGAATATTGGATTACAAATATTGAAAGTTTGAGAAACACTGACTTAGAGTCCTAAATAGTACAATAAAATAATTTTCGTACAAAATTTCTTAAAAACGGCTGTGATTTGTAAGTATTGTCCCCAAGTAAAACATATTGCGTAAATTCAAACTAATTTTAATATGCAAGAGGACAACACACATTATTAAATTAGTAGTATTACATGAGGTACTAAAAGTAATAAACAGTATAGAACTTATAGTAAAAATACAGAACTAAATTAATAGTACTAAACAAGAGGTACTAATAGTACAAAAATAGCAGTACTAAATATAGTTGTTATAGTTTATATAATGATAGTATTAATATATAATTCTATAAAAGTTTTTAACACTGTGTTAAGAATGCAGTGCTAAATTAACAATAAGGAGAACTAGTTTGTATAAAATAGTTAAATACTAATTTTTTTATAAAGATATTTTATTCAACACTACTCAATGAAATGTAGAGAACTTCGTCTTTGTATATGGGAAGAAGTTCCCCCCTAAGTGTGTCATACTAAACCAGTGCTTCTCAAACTTTCACTATTGGCGGCCCAATTTTCAGTCAAATATAATTTTCTTCACACACACACCCTTCCCATCCAAACAAAAACAATGCATTGAATTCAATACTATGTACTTTAACGTAAGGCAATACGACTTTAATTATAAACTAAGATAAGTATTAATTTTTTTATATAATTTTATATATGACAAGCCCATGGGGTTGTTGGTAAGTGTTAAACTAGTTCTTAAATTGTGCATTACTGATACATTTATAGATATATTATAACAGTGTACATACATATTTTATTTATTTTTTATTATGCCAGAATATATTTTGTTTGGCTTCCTTTTAGTAAATTAATAATATTTTTTAGTAATATTTTATTTTCGTCATGCTCGCACCCCCCTCTTTGGTTAATCACGCCCCCCCCTAAGGGATGCACCCCACAGTTTGAGAAATGCTATACTAAACACAAAATAATGAATTATACTTGCAACCGTTTTCGACAAGTTCGAATGTCTGACGAAATTTTCTTTCCTTGGCAGCCGCTACAACTTGAGGAAACGACCACCCCCACAAACGATCGTCAAAATCACTACCGTGGGGGACCTCCACCATTATTTGGAGGAGGAAAGGAAGCGCTACGTGAAGGCCAAGAGCAACAACGAGCGCCTCAATGAGAAGCGAATGTTGTATGTGTTGAAGGTTAAGCCCTTCAACTTCGATTTCCATTGAGGAGCTACGTAGTTGCGTTTGGTTTCACGAAGCGCTCTTTCACATCGGCATGATGCCTTGAAGCATGTCAATTTCGGGTCATTACAGCCCGGTATGGAGCATCAAGGGGGCTGTGATATAAAATATATAATCTCATCGCAACCCGGTGTGTAAAATCAAGAGGTCTATGATATAAAAAATATAATCTCATCTCAAACCGGTATGGAACATCAAGAGGGCTGTGATATAAAAAATATAATCTCATCGCAACCCGTTGCGGAACATCAAGAGGGCTGTGATGTAAAAAATCTAATCTCATCGCAACCTGGTATGGAACATCAAGAGGGTTGTGATGTAAAAAATATAATCTCATCACAAACCGATATGGAACATCAAGAGGGCTGTGATATAAAAATATAATCTCATCGCAACCCGGTATGGAACATCAAGAGGGCTGTGATATAAAAAATATAATCTGATCGCAACCCGGTGTGGAACATCAAGAGGGCTGTGATATAAAAAATATAATCTCATCGAAACCAGTGGCCGCGGTAGCCAAGTGGTCTAGGCATCGGATCATGGCTAGCGTGTCATGAGTTCGATCCCAGTACCACTAAAGACCCGCCGTGTAGGGGTGCGATGCACGTTAAATCTGTCGAGAGCTCAAACGCCCTCCCGTTGGTGTGGTGTGGTAGTTAGGAGAGGGGGTGCCAGCTTTGGTGTCGTCCGCGTCACTTGACCATGATTCAAAATTACGCGAACCTTCGTCAAAAGCCCTGGTGTTGCTAATCAGTGCAAAGTTAATATTCCCTCACTCACTCATCGAAACCCGTTAAGGAAAATCAAGAGGATTGTGATATAAAAAAAAAAAGAAACGAGCCTTACAGTAGTCGCATACAATGTGTAACATCTGACATGTTATCGTGGTAAATTCGCAGTAGCAACTTAAATTCTGGAAAAAAATAAATCAAGTATGATTGGAAATAATTTTCTATGGAATAATTATATATCTTAAATGAAAATTTTATTTAATTAACACAAGGAGTAAAGCACAATTTTGTTATCAAAAATAATTATTCTTGTTCACTTCGAGGAAGAGCGGTAATGATAATTTATGATAACTAAAATATGACATATATACTTGTGATTTCGAAATATTTAAAAACCGTTGAAAAATAGCGTCAATATCAGTACAACTGTTAGTTGTCGAAACATTTAGATTGGTGTTCATTTCGAGCTTGAGTTCACCATTCAAAAAGCTATGAGTGGCTCGGCTTATAGCAAACTGAAGTTCACTTTAAAATCACCACTCAAAATCATGGAAAGCGAGTGATAGTTCTTTTTAAAAGAGCAAAACCACCTTCGATATATAGTGAAAGTAAAAAATGCAGGAAATCTTTAATTTTTTGAACCGTTTGATTCGGAGAAATGTATACGATCACCGAAATCACTGTTTGTCCATTTTCAAATAAGCGTTCTGCCACACATGTCCCCAATATCTTGAATAACAATACCCAATCCACTTGTTTGACGATAAGTAATATTCATATTAGGAGCCACAACATGTGAGTTGTTCTGTTTGTGATAGATCGCAACACCAGCTGCTCTGTGCCCCGGTCGTTTAAATTGTACGCAGCAATCGAAGTCAGGAATCGAAACACGTTCGTCATTATCTAATCACATCTCTGCTAACATGAGTAATGAACAATTTTGTGAAATAACGTCGAAATCTGTTTGGTGAGCCCTCAGACTTTGACAATTGAGCGTAAGGATCGCAAGTTTAGCCTTGGTGAAGTCTAATAAGACTTGCTGGTATGTGCGGATCTAGAGTCAAGTGCAAACAAAACCGAGTTTTTGAATTAGAATAATTTGAAATGCTAATTTTAACAATATAAAAAAGGCAGGTGACTCGATGGCTACTAGAGTTGGACCCCACGTGGATACATCTTTACAAGATCCAGCTAAAGGACTTAGCTTCTTCTCTGATCCTAAAGTGAGGAAAAAACAAAAACAAAGATCCCAAAGCATAGACCGCAGGTGGGGGGAGTGGCTCCCGAATGTAGGAGAAAAAACAGAACTTCACTGCCAGGGTAGCGAAGAGATACTAGCAAGCGCACTGATTGGTCAAATTAAATAGCGCGCGCTTCCCCAACTTCCTGTTACGCATTTCCGTCCCTTTTCACGAAATCACTCCCACAAATCTCCAGCAATCGAGAGGAAAGATGTTACACATCAAAAATATCATCTCATCGCAACCCGGTATGGAACAACAAGGGGGCTGTGATGTAAAAAAACGTAATCTCATCGCAACCCGGGGGGAGGGAGGAACATCAAGAGGGCTGTGATATAAAAAACGTAATCTCATCGCAACCCGGTATGGAACATCAAGGGGGCTGTGATATACAAAAATATGATCTCATCGCAACCCAGTATGAAGCATCAAGAGGGCTATGATATAAAAAATATAATCTCATCGAAACTTGGTGTGGAACATCAAGAGGGCTGTGATATAAAAAATGTAATCTCATCGCAATTCAGTATGGAAGACTGCTGTGATATAAAAAATGTAATCTCAGTTGTTGGTGTTTATGAATAAGATTCATGTGCTGAGTACCACATTTACGAGTTATCTTGCAGTGTGCGTGTGTTTTTTTTAATAAAAATTTTCATATACAAAAAGATTTTCATTTCGTTTTGCTTAATTTTACAAGCTATCACCTAATTTCATTTAGCAACTGTCAATAATACAAATGTGTAATGAGATCCTCACTGGAAAAAACCTATAAGACGACGATAGTTGTAAGGTGATAAAAATAGACTGACAAGTAATAATTAGAAGACAAAATCAATTAGTGAATGCACAGTTGCAAATTATAGTTGCATTGCAAGAAGCGTGGAAAAACTACTAATGCTAAAATGGGTTCCAATGCTACATGTTCTATAGCAAAAGAAATCGAGGCAATAAGGAGGTGAGGACAGCATAGGGCAGAAATGCTGGAGGAAGCAGCAATTAATAATCAAATACAACTGATTTTCATTACCTAGAACTTTTTACCTCAGGAAAAAAATAGGATTTCTACAAAGTTATGTCGATTGTGTTTAAAGCAAAAACAAAAGCAAAAATAAAAAAATAATAATAAATAAAATCTTAGGAGACTAGGTATTTTTGTCCTGTGTGTCCCAACAACCCAGCACTTTACAATGATCCTTGCTCTAAAACTATAGTACATGTAACACAGTAACAACAATATAAAAAATGTTTTTTTTTAAGAGGACATGGTACGATTTGAGCAAAAATTTTTAATTTAAGGATTTTGAAAAATTTTTTGATTGCGTCCTATGTGTGTATACTATGTCAAACAGATTTTGTGCCCGAAATTTCATAAAAAGCTAGGCATTTAATTTTTTAAGGAAAAAACTTCAAATTTGTGAAGCGATTTTAAAATGTTGCTCCTCCTACAAAAATTTACGTACACATATGAAATTTGATTTACAAGTACCTCAAACTATGCATAGCAAAAGTTGGTATGGGTTTTGCGATAACATGATTGGTATTCGTACAATACTTCTTTTTATGAATGTTTATTGAAAATTCCTTAAACAATGTACAAATTCTGAGTTCAATTATTTTTTAAAAAATAAGTATTGCTTTGATTCAAAAATGCATACCAACTTTTGTTGCATGTACTATTAACAATAAGAAAAAAAAATTAAAGCATTTGGGACAATAGAAAAAAAGCCTTAGCATTTTAAATGAATACAAACTAGTTATTTCATCTTTCCGAGATAACTAAGTTTAAAGTTTTGATTTGCCATAGGGATGTGAATAAAAACGAACGCAAAAGTTGTCATAATTCTGTGTTGTTTTCGTTTAGAGCTTTCAAAGTTTGTCAGGTTATAGAAAAGTATATAAAGAACAATTTAAGTTCAAAAAAATAAAATTTGATTTTTGACCGATTTTTGTCAATTGAATCGTACTGAGTCCCCTTAAAATTTTAGTAATACATACATAAATAATTATTATCCTGTAATCTAATCATCAAAGTTGTAATTTTAATGATAAAAATAGATAAGAAATATGTTTTTTGTACTATGTAAACTTTTCATTCATCCTTTCTAATAATTCTTAACTCAAATGGCCATTTATAATCAATCTAAAACTGCAGCATTCACTTTGAGATATCTCGCAGTCGGTAGTTTTTCTACACTTACTACGAAATATCTCGCAGTTGACCGTGAATGGGCTAACTTTACTCGCCGGTTCATGAAGCAAGAAAATTTGCATTTCATCGGAATAAGGAATACCGTGATTAAAACATAAATTATATCAGGCTTCAGCATCTGAAGAAGGAGGTTTAGCGCTGTGTGGTATAGAAGAAATCCAAAATTAAAGTACCAGTAAACTTAATTGTTTTGAGCATTAATCTTCATAATGCTCTCATTTGGTTGTTTTGCATCAAATTGGTGAAAATTATGGATTCTCTAATTCCGTACTGTTGATCTCTCTATATAAAAATGGATGTTTGTGACGGATCTATACGCGTTATTTTTTCATTAGTCCTCTTGGGGAAACTTTGGGGCTAGCATTCACCTTAATTCACATCCTCTCAAGAAGAAACCATGATATTTAAATTAATTTGACTATATAAAGTCTAGGTTTTGTAGATGTAATATAGAAGGAGCCGGGGAGCTGTTGCAGTGATACGTAAGTGCTATCTATATAAAAATGGATGTTTGTGACGGATCTATACGTGTCATTTTCCCACTAATCCTCTTGGGGAAACTTTGGGGCTAGCATTCACGTTAATTCACATCCTCTCAAGAGGAAACCATGATATTTAAATTAATTTGACTATATAAAGTCTATAGGTTTTGTAGATGTAATATAGAAGGAGCCGGGGAGCTGTTGTGGTGATACGTAAGTGCGAATATTAGAATATTTCATTCACAAATACAGCGCGAGTTAAGGAAATAGTTCTTAAGATATTAAATTTTCAGACTGAGGATCTAAGATAGATTGAATTATATTTAGTTATCGGCTCATTAGCGCTTGTTCTCTTTGTCTAGGTCACTTAGTCGTGTTTACTTAGAGTTATACATTGAGAATAGATAGCTCGCTTTAGATATCACTCCTAGCGTTTCCTTTTGTAGTTTCACTTGTGATTGATTAAGTGTGTTTGAAGAGAAATAAAATAATAGTTATTATGGAAGTTGCTGGTGATGATTTGTTTCCCCTCACACCTTTAGTTGGGCAAGACGGTGAGAGAGGGGTGCCGAATAGGCCGACACCCTCACATGTTTGCATATACGAAATCGCTTCACTCCAACACCGTTCAACCGATCAACAAGAAAATTGGCATGTATATGTATTTTTTTGTGGAGAAGGATTTTGTGCTGCTATCCTTTTTGTTTTTCAACTCTCCACCTGGTGGCGCTACAGCAAAGCAACTCCTGCACCATTCAATAAATTGCCAAATTGCCATCGTGATAGCCAATAATGATGTCAATTTGGCTCTATCACCAACATTTCGCTAAGTTTCCATTGAATCGCCATTATAATGTAAGGAACGGCGTTGCTTGCAAATATTATAATTTTAACATAAATAAATACAACAGAAAGTAATATAAACGTATTACACATCCAGGTATAAATTATTTACACTATTTTAAGCATTCATTACACAAAAATTGTAACAATGTGTTACTTTTGCTGAGCAGAGATTAGCTTAGGAAGGTGTTTTTTTAAAAATCGAACCCCAAGAGAGTTACGAGGCGTTATAAAAAAAAATCCTTTTTATCAGTTATTAGACCTTTAGACTTAAAATTTAACAAATATGATTATTTTGTTCAGCTTAGATATGCAAAAAGTTTTTTTTTGTTTAAATTGCAATTAACGTAAAATTAACTCATAAAAAATTTCTTTATCCTTCAGTCTGTATTGTTTGATTTTTCAATTCACCCGTGCGAAGAACAGGTATATATATATATATATATAGCAGTAAGTAATTCAAAAGAAGACTAATAAATCCCAAGCATCCTAAGATCAGACCGGAAGAACCAAGAACATGGAACCATGACAAACCAAAAAGAAATGTATCAAGCGGGGAAAACTATTATGATTTCTCGAGCTGTCACTGGTTTAGGACAGTGAAACAGGATTAAACATTGTTGTGAGATCTCAACCTTCTCCTGCAGCAGAAATTGTTTCTACATAATAGTTTCCAGTATAAACTAAGGCAAAAGCCTAAAACCCACGTGGGTGAATATAACAGCAATAGAATAGAAATTGCAATATTAAATTACCATAGGAATCCGGAAGAAATAGACAAATATAAATATGTATAAACAAAAATATTTGCAAGAGAGGTTAATAATGAATATAACCATAATTAACAATAATGTAAATGAGCAAAGAAACTCTAATCTTACCCGATGTATACAGATTCCACAATGTACTGACTCACTGCATCAAATATATATATATATATATATATATATGCCAGACAGTACAGTATATTAATTAATTTTAATTTTTGCATTTAGGCTGTAATATTTGTCATTTGCAAGCTAATTGTAACTGCTAATTGCTTCAAAATGTCTTTTAATCTACTTTAGTAGGGTGTATGTAGAGCTTTCACACATCTAACCGCCTACTTTTGTAGGAGGAAGGACGAAATATGTAATACATAAAATTTTTAGTCAAAATTCATTCCAGCCATTTTGTTAAAAATCCCGGGGGATTTTATTTCAGCAGATGTGAGTATTTGAGGATGCAGTAACTTTTGGCTTATTTATTTTAATTATTTTTTTAAGCATTAATATTTTAATGCAGCACTGGGCTAAGGAAAAGTCAAAGCAATGTTTAATTCAAAACCAAGATAAGAGGTGAAGTTTCCACAGAGAACAGGAACTCCACTAACACATTCTACATATAACTTTTGGAATGTTGTTTACTGTATTGTGATTGGCCGCGAGATCTTTGTTACCCAGTAAGGAGATAATTTTTAGAGGACAAACATCATGTGAACCACACTTACTCAAGGCTATCACTTGGATTTCTTATCAATTTAATCTGGATTTAATCTCAGTGACAATCGCCACATAAAGTAATTCAATTAGCAAATTTTAAATATCCGCGATTCACCTTCAATTTGATTAATCTACGCTCCGATAACAGAGTAGCCTATCTCTATCCTATCTCTTCTTCTAGCTTGAAAGCCTAGACCAGGGATAGCGAAACATTTTGAGACGTGGGTCAAATTTTGCTCATATTTTTTTTAATACCAGCTCGTGGGTCACTAATGCCCATTTGCACCAGAATTAAGTTCAAAATATTTTAACTGAACATTTTTAAAACTAAACATAGTTAAAATTCAATTGGCTTAACGAGTAAAAAAAATGGGCGCTAGGGAAGTCTCTTTCTACAAACATAACTAACTGACTCAACATAACCTTACAAAAGTGCATTTTATCCGTAGAAAGTTCTTTAAATACGGTTATTTGCTTTGGTTTGTCAGGTTTTTTTTCAACAAACAAAATGTGAGTAAAATTATGCACTTTATTTGATATTTTGTGAACACTTTTGCTTTAGTTCAAATGCAACATACTTTCATATACATTTGTCTAACTTTGGAACTGTACTGATCAAACTGAAAGTTACAGACATCATTTAAATTGCTTTTGTGTCATTGCAGTGCTTGAAAAAAATACAAATAAAATGTAAATAATTCGCACAAATGAGAAAATCTAATTAAATCCACGAAAACAAACAAGTGGTTTCATTGCAATCGTGGGTCAGATAAAAAGCTTACGTGGGTCAGGCACTGACCCACGGGTCATAGGTTCGCAGTCACTGGCCTAGACTATATACAGCAGACCTAATATATATATATATATATATAATCATGTTTTCTTCTTCAGAGGGTTCGTTGCGAATAAAATAGTTTCGAAAGACCAAAGATTTCCCAAGAGGTTATTGAAAGGACGGGGATAGAACAGTCACAATTTTATAACTTTTGTTAACCTCAAAGAGAGAGTGAAAGAAAAACATTCCGTCGCATTTTGTATTTTCGGAATATTATCTTCGAAAGAAAGATGACATTGCATTTTATTACTTTTTGCATATGACATTTTATTATTTTTGACATTAAATTGGTATATTTGCTCCGTATAATCAGTTTTATCTTAAACAAGTAATATAAATAAAAAATTTTAAGTCAATTCCTACTTGGAACAAAGAGAGTCTAGTTATTTATTTTAGTTTCTTTTTACTAAATAATTAAAATTAATGTAAATATATTTATACATATGACAGAATCACAGTATTAGGAGAGAAAATGGAAAGCTATTTTTCATTTTCCTTTCTATATATGGTATTGGACTATCATTTTTGTTTGCTACTATTTATTCATTCATCACAATCTCAGAAATCAGACCATCCCAGGTAGGGTTCGAACCCCCAACCTTTGGATTAAAAAATTCCAACCCACTATTCATTGAGCTACAAGGATTCAAAGAGCGGTTTTTCTTTTTATATATGGTGTTAAACTGTTATTTTTGTTTGTTACTATTTATTCATTAATTAAATTTAACTAATGAATCAATATTCGAAAAAACTGTATTAACACCAAATGTCATCCACTATAAGTTTAAAATTTTTTTTTTGAACTTGAACAGATGAATAGAAAGTATTTTATTAACGATTGAAAATTTGAACAAAATATATATATATATATATATATATATATATATATATATATATATATATATATATATATATATATATATAGGGAGATTGTGAACTAATAGAAAGAATTGAAAACGCAGAACATATGCCGATTTGGATAGTAAATAACAGAAGCATAATTTTTAATTATTTACTTTTAACTACATGTACAGAGTGAGGCGCGGGAACAACCTATTTTGAACATGTTGCAGTGATGTTCGTAAAGAGGGGAGGGGAATGGGAAGGAGTTCGGTGGAAAGGGTGGAGTAGGATATTTGAGTTCCAGCCCGTCTCAGTCTCAAACATGTTGTGGTCGAGGCAGCAACGCGCTTTTGCCGTGGAGGCATATTTCTCTAACGGTTGGTCGGTGATTGCATTGCAACGCGTCTTTCGTCGTCACTTCGATATTCCTCCACCGATGTCGCGTTTCTGATCGGAAATGTGTTTTAATGTGGATGGATGCCTTCCGAGCAACGGGAAATGTCTCCAAAGAAAGGAAAGGACCTCCAAAGACCATTCGAACACCTGAAAATGTGGAATGAGTTCGTGTGTCAATTCAGACCGTTAAGTGACAATGATCCACCAATTCTTCTTACCCGCTCTCCAAGAAAGGGATCTTGTCAATGTGTGGTTACAACAAGATGGGGCAACAGACCACACCTCTAGGGTTCTCATGGGTTTTTAAGAGCATTCTTCCCCGAATGACTGATCTCCCTGCGAGGGGACGTAAATTGATTTATCCCCTCCTGATTACTTCCTGTTGGCTTATCTCAAGTTCCTACGGAACAATATCCGAGCCGAAATTAACAATATCCCGTTCGATATTCCTGAAAAAAAATCGACTCAAAGTTTTCTAAATCGACTATATCAGTGTATTGATAATGGAGGACAACAATAAACAAACATTGTGTTTAAAACTGTGTAAATTCAAAGTTCGAATGTTGTGAGGTAGGCGAAAAACTAACAAGAAAGTTGAATGAAACATGTAGTGTGTTTTATCGCATTTTCAAAACAGGAAGTTGCCATGCCCCACCCGTTAGTACAGATGGAAGTGGCGAGAACAAAGCTTATGGAGAGAATGCCTGGAGGTCACTGTTAAAAAACGCGTGCCTCATATGCAGTATGGCAATAAAAAAAATTGAACGTTCAATTACAAAAATATAGGACTGCAAAAAAATTATTCACCGAATAATCTAGAAGAGAACTTCTGGAAACACCATTTTAAGAAGCCACAGTTCAACAAATGATTCTCGCGGTGGTCAGTGCCAACAGGGTTGGCTCTAGCTGTTTTACCACCTCGGACAAAAATGGAAAATGCCGCCCCTGTCTCCAAAGCAAAAATTATTATTAAAAAAGATAAATTGTTCTCATAGATACACAACTAAAAAAGTTGAATAATTCCTGCGAACAAAAAGACAGCATAGCAATAACGAATAATATGCAAGAGAAGGAATCGTCCATTTCAATAGGACAATTTTTTCTTAAAAGAGTCTACTGAAGGCGGGAATCAGAAACATTTATTTATTTTAACTTATAGTAACCACACTCAAGTCAAAATAAAACATTTCATGTGGCTTTCTGTCTACCATAAACTTATTACACCTGTTCCCTTTTGGATAGCTGACACCGGACATCATGTGGGTGAAAGGAATGCCCGTTTTGACCCCATTCCGGGATGGGAAGAAAGTTACTAGTGAAAGATGCAAATTTCATATTACACTCATGTCCATAAATTCAGGATAATTCAGAATCACACAGAAATTGAACTCTAAAATAAAATTTTACCTGTAGAAGTATCACACACATCTTGAAGAAGAATATGCAAATTACAGAAAACCACCAGATGGCGAGGATAGTACGTCACAATGACGAGAGTGTAAGAGAGGGGTATATAAGGAATGGTGGCAAAGAAATAAAATTGTTCACACAAGCGCTTTAAAAGCCTTTCAGTGCAATAACCGTATAGTTATGGCACAAAGGAAGCATTTGGATGATCTTTTACGTGGTAGAATTATCGGACGACTGGAATGTAGACGTACCCAGCGGGAAGTATACGAAGAAATTGGAATCGCCCAGAGTGTCATCTCCAGGCTTTGGCAACGATTCCAAGATGATGGTAATGTGAGTAGATGCTACAGCACAGGTCGCCCCCGAGTTACAACGCCGAATAAGGACCGGTATTTGGCAGTTACTGCCAAAAGAAACAGACGGAGCACAGCATTAGATTTGTCTCGTTAGCTCTGTTCAGCCACTGGTGCAACAGTTTCAAGGCAGACCGTGTACAGACGCTTATATGTTCGTCTGTATCTATATGTTCGTCAGTGCCGATTTAAGTTCATTCCGGGCACTGGGTGCAGAAAATCTACAAGACCACTTGATTGAAATTTAAAGCCAGGAAATCTGGTTATCCGTGACTCAGGCCCCTTTATTCCCGCCTCAAGCACCCAGTGGATAAACTGGCACTAATGCTCGTAGACCTGTCAGATGTGCTCCATTTACTGCAATTCCCTGTCGCCTGCGGTTAGCCTGGAGTAGAGACACCGCAACAGTGGGTTTGAGTGATATTTTCCCGATGAATCCAGGTTTATTTCACAATCGGATTCTCACCGAACTTTCATATGGCGAGTGCCAGGTACCCGTTACCACCAAGAGAGCATACTTGAACGAAACCATTTTAGTGGTGGAGGATTACTCGTTTGGGGGGGGGGGAGTTTACAAATGATACATACAAATGATACATACATAGTTTAAAAACATTTATTTATTTTTCTTTTCATACTGAATAACTTTCCCCTTCAAAATTATTTCTAGTATTTTTAAAAATTTGCTTCCAATTTTCCTTTTAAAAGTTGCAGGTTAATACTAATTAGGATAATTTGCTTCTCAAAGAACGCTATAATTATTAGAAGATACATATTTTTAAAGATTCGTAAAAATATCATATGGAAGAGTGACTTTATAGATGTAATATTCACATATGAGTTGAACAAGTGAAACAAAAAATTTCTATGTGTTGCGTCTATAGTGTGGCGCGCCATTACTAGGGTTTCTGATTTCCCGTTTCTTTCCATTCCCTAAAATACATCAAAATTAAAAAAAATTTAAAAACAGGTTATTTTTAAATATTAACAATAATTAAATAAAATAGAGATATATACTAATTCAAAAATTAATACTCATGTATATATCGAGCTAAAAGATGCAAAACGAGCGAAAAACGAAACGAAATCTGCAGAAAGAAGTACCGTATTTACAGGAATCTTAGCCTCCATCGATTCTAAGCCACACTCCAAATTCTCAAAATAATTTTGTGAAAAAATGTTATCATCGATTCTAAATAGCACCCCCAATTCTCTCCACGTTTTCGAGAAAAAAAATTGTGTAAAAGGCTAATTAATATCCGACACACAAGGAATTCTTTTAAAATTTTTTTCAAGAGACTTAATAAGTTAATAAATAAAATCTATATTTTACCAGTATTAACACTTTCAAATAGATACATGAACCTATAATTACTCTACTGCCAATATCATGCTCCGGAAATGATTCGTCACTCCCAATCACGGAGCGTAGCTAGTCTTAAGTGGATATTGTATCAAAATTGCTTGGAGGATCTTTTTGGGGACCCCTTAATATTTTAAGATTTTTTGCTTACACATTGGGGGCCCCGTATCATTATATAAGATACGTTTTTCTCTCAATGTTACACCTGACTTCGAAATTGTTGACGGTGTTGTAATTTTTCCATGTGGTATCGTCTACCGCGCCATTCAATGCATTTGTTATACAACATTTTTTAAATGAATGTTTTACTGAAGAATGTATGAGAATTATTAAAATTTTTCGAACATTTGGAAGCAAAAACTAAATCATTTTGTTCAGGGACATCTTAAGGCATGGGCCAACTGGGCCAGGGCCAAAGTCCTCGCTCGCGATGGGAACTTAGTTTTATTCTCGACTCTGTCTTAATAAGATCATGAAGCGGATAATTTTAATGGCCAAATATTAATCCCGAACATATTCTCCGTAAAACAGGGAAATTCAAACTGCATGTCAACTGGTAAAAGTGGCAAGACTGTATTATTTTGGGATTACCATTGTCCATACTTTGGCTTAGACTGTGACGGATCTATACGCGGCTCTACTAACCCCTTCAGGACTCTTTAAGAAAAATATTTATTTCAACCAACTTTCGTTGAGTGAAGGAAGCGTGATTATGCAAATGAAGTATATTATATAAATTCTGTATTCGTGAGTTAGCGAGTTAGTTGGTTAGTTGAAGAGTGAAGGATCGTGGAATTATTAAGTGCATTTGGAGTTTATCAATGGAAGATTACTGAGAGTGGATCAATCGAAGGTGATTAAATCCAGATAAGGATCGCCTTCAAAGTTCAAGTGTAGGACTCAACCTCATAAAAGTACAGGTATCGTGATCCTTATTTAAATAGAAGTCTAGCTTATTAGTGCGCGACGTAGTTGATATTCAGCTCGTTTAAGTTATCGTGGAATCAGTTGAGGGTCCATATTATTATACTCAAGCTATTGAGTCTCACCTCCACGCTCTACTATCTGATCTGTTATCTTAATTAGATTGTTATTGTGTCTGCTTGATATTTTGGTGACAATAAAATAATTAATGTGAATCATGTCTGCTGATTTTATTCAGTTTCTCCCACACATCTAGTCAGGTGTGAGGGTAGACAAGGGGTTTCAGAGGGAAGCAGGAACCGGCCGGCATTACAAGGCCTAATACCATAAACAATCATTCAACTCCTTTAGTCAAAATGCGGCCATCGGTTGAGTAGGTTTGTACCTAGGTTTTTGAGATTGTGAATCGGGCACGTTTATTTGTCTCAAATTACCGTTCGAACGAGTATTCGATGATTCGTATATACTGTCTACTTTTAAAGATCTCAGGTAGGGTCTACTTTAGCATAGAAACCCAGGGCCTCAAAGAGTCTTAAGATGCCTCTGATTTTGCTTAAGCCATCGACGTATATTTGTTTCATCCGTGTCAAATTTTCAGTGGCTACTGCTCTGTTTCCGTTTCTTTCTGCTCATAAAATTGTCTCCCTTTTCATACTTGCGTCATAGTGAACTCTTCTTGATGCTATTACCGATACCTTTGATAAAAAGAAAACGTATACAAAAATATTTCCTAAATACGAGCAGACAACGATGCTTAAGATAGACTGAATACTGAAGATAAACTGAGGAATGGGATCGATACAAGTAGCCAGAATGGACAGTTTCATTTTTCCTTTAGAAAGAGGTAGAAACTCAATTTTCCCCACCCAACAAATGTTGTGCCTTTCGATTCTAAGCCTCACCCGATTTTCAATAGAATTATTACTGGAGAAATAGAGCTGCTTATAAATTCGAGTAAATAAGGTATTTCGAAGATATAAATAGTTAATCTGAAGAAAGAAACCATTACTTAGTTAATTACTTAATTTGCTTACTTACTTAATTACATTACTTAATTTGCTTAGTTAATAATAAATAAATATGGTTCAATATCTTTATTCTGCAGATGATTATTTATTTCGTTGATTAGGTATCGAATAAAAATGGGCTCTGCCGAAATTCACTTTGGCGGAGGGGGTCTCGGAAGTGTAACAATTAATTCCACTTCAATTTTAAAAATTCTAGTCCTATCCTTATTAAATCAAGAGGTGAGGATTATAGGAATGTTTTTAATACATGCGAACGCTTAGTGCTACGATAAGGAATATCAATAATTTGTAAACAGTGTATACAGTCCACTCTCGCTAATTCGAACTTTTGATAATACGAACCTCTCGCTAATTCGAAGTATATGCTCAGCCCCTAGAAAAACTCTTGATATTTCGAACTAAAACAATACGTTTGGGTACGCTCAATATTTCGGAGTAAAATCTGTAACTGGTCTGACTACAGCACGAAATTATCTTATAAAACTCTCGACAATTGGAACACTTACTATCTAGAGTCCTTTAGCAAACAGGTTGGAGCTTACATGTTTTGTGTTGTACTGTCTCTGCTTGTCTCCCTTGTAACGTAGCCCCTTTGATTTTGACCATCTGTTTGTTTCCCTTCTTTGTGTTTCCAGGTTCCTCAATCAAAAAGACACTTTGATCGCTTTCCTTCTTCAAATAGACAGTTCTGGATGCACTTGTTGTCAGCCGTCCATATCTTTCGTTTAACAAGTGGCCTAGCTACTCATGTGTTCAGAAAAGATGATCTGCTATTGTGATGCTTAGGATTGTGTTTTTTGATTTGGACCGACATAAATATTTATGACTCATCTGCATGACTTACAGCATGTGGAACCAAATGAGGCATGGGCGGCTCTGGACCCTGCCTTGAAGAATCAATGGTGTTGAGGACAGTGTCTGAGGGAACCGGGTGCGAAACGATTTCATTTTCAATGGGTAATGGAAGAGATTTGGTGGGGCGTGAAAAGAATTACTATATACAGTAGAACGTCGTTTATCCGAATCCATTGGGACCGGACACCGTTCAGATACGAAATTGTTCGGATAGCCGAAAACCGAATGCGATCCATGCAGTATATGATGCTGGACACTATACAAATATTGAAAATCATCCTATGCGGGAAATGTGCTTGAAGAAAAAGCCAATAGGTACAAAACGTCGCAATTTTACCTTGATTGTGGAAAATAATCACTTATTTTTCGTCGTACCATTGTACACCTTCGTTTTTTCACTGCAAGGTCTCTGATTCTCTCCAGCAGCAGTAGTAGAGTAGGACAGCACTCTGATAGCTGTGTTTAAAGCAGAAACGCGTCAGCATTTGATGGACCCTTGCTACTTTCGTTGTTCTCTTCTTCATCCGTTTCATCGTCGACAGGGTCAAATTCTTCTTGCACGAAAGTCACTATCTCGTCATTATTTAGCATTTGAAATTCACATTCTTCTGCATCGCATGCCATCCTGGTTTCTACATCAACAAAACTCAATAAAAGAGCATGTATACACCTCCTCACTAGGAAACATACTGACATAATATTCAGCGTAGATGTTTACCAAATGAAGCAACTGAAATTCCCCAAATATCCCTCATCTTGGGTTTTCCGTCCCTTTTGGCCTCACAGGAAACAAATGTTGAGCATTGCACTGTTAGAAAACGTATCCGGACTTTGGTTCGGATATTTGACGCTCCGGATAATAAACGTTCGAATAAACGACGTTCTACTGTAAATGTATAATTTTAATACACGACTTTTAACTTCTGTATAACATTTATAATGTATAATATGTACTTTTTAAGAATATTTTAAAGTAATTGTATACAAATGTACAATTGTTGTTTTATTAGATATTTAATATTTAAAAGTTTTAGAAAAAAATTCAAAAATTTTTCTCTTACCCTCATGATAGTTCGAACTCTTGATATTTCGAAGTTTTTCATTGGTCCCTTCGAATTATCGAGATTCGACTGTATTTCTACGAAATCATGTCGAAGCAAGAGGGTCGTTACCCTCTTGCAAGTAAAATATAGAGATATTTTTAACATTTTTCTTTCTGTTCTATTCACTTCCTCTATTATACTCGCAGGAATGCTGATGATCAGATAATCGATATGCTGTAATGAGTTTGATATTAAATATTATATTATCTTACATTTTCAAAGCATTCATTGAATTTCTTCCTTATTCGTGGTTATAAGCTAGAAGGGAAACTGACAAATCAACAAAAAAGCATAGTTGATGTATATTAATAATAATTACATCGCACCCCTTTAATTAAGAGATATATCTTTATTTTATTACCAAGAGTAATTAGTAACGCAAAAGATCATCTATGTATAGAGGAAAAAAGTGATTCACTTATCACACCTACAAACTTGCTATTTGACGAGAATTTATTTGTTTTATAAAATATAAATATAAATATATGCATAAAAATTTCTTTTTGTTGAACTGTTACACCCTCCTATACTTAAAATCTGGTAAGAATGTTTCTTTTGTTGAATAGCGATCCACTTCGAAAAGATTTTACGGAAAGATTATTAAGGGGAGGGGTAGGGGTGCAAGGATTTAGTGGAGCACACATATAAAAAATTCCTTTTTTTAATTAAATGACAGTTGTAATGTGTGTCTGTTCCTGCTTCTCTCTAATCTCCCTTGTCTACTCTCGGACCCTGCTAGATATGTGGGAAGAACTGAATAATCAGTCGACATGATTCACTCTAATTATTTTATTGTCACAAAATATCAAGCAAGCACAATAATAATCCAATTAAAAATGATGTATTCAGAGCGCGAAGGTGAGACCGTTAGCCTGGGGATGATATTACGGACCCTCAACTGATTCCACGATAACCTATACAAGCTCAATTTCAACTCCCCGTGCTCTAATAAGTTATTCTTTAACTTCTACTTAAATAAAGCTCACGGTACCTGTACTCTTGTGAAGTCGAGGTCCTACTCTTGAGGCATTGAAGGCTAATCTTTAACTGGATTCGATCACATCCGAGTGATCCTCTCTTGGAATTCTACAGTTGATACTTTTATAAACTTAGATTTGCACTCAATAAACTCCCGATCCTCCACTCACCAACTAACTCTCAAAACTCGCGAATACAGAATTTATATAATAAACTTAATTTGTGCAAAATCACATTTTCTTACCTTCGGTGAAAGTTGGTTGGTAAAAACGTTTCCCCAGAAGCGTCCCCAAGGGGTTAGTATTAGACGCGTATATATGTGTCACACAGTTATAAAATTTGTTATGCATTTTTCTTTTGTTGAGTTAAAGTTCGCAAAGAACGGGTCTTACGGATATCGGCTTTCAAGGATGGTTATAAAGCATATTGATTTTAAAAAAATCCGTTTTTGAACTATTAGAATTAGACTTTAAATCTTACAAAAGTGTTTATTTTGTTCAGTATAGATCCATTAAAAATAGATTTGGTGGAAATCCACTTTGGAGAAAGGGGTTACCTGTCCTTTTTAAATCGAGAGTGAAAGATTATAAGAATGTTTTTCTATACATTCGAATGCTTAATGCGAAGATTTAGATATCGATAATTTATATATAAACGGTATATATTCATTGTGCGGTGTCGTAGGGCCTTGGTTCGAATCCCGGAGAAGTTTGGATGTTTGTAAATGCAGAAGGCCTTCGCGGCATGGGGGTACTCTAAATAACCGTCGAGTGGCAAGTCCTCTTGTGAGGAAGGTGGAAGGGGAAGAGAGGTGGAAGGCCTCTGACCACCCCTAGGGTGTTCTCCCTCACAGTTGGGGTGAGACCGAACAAAATCATACTGTCACCTGAATGGTGCTCAAAGCTAAGGCTAACGACAGGTGTAAAAATCTAGCCCCTCGTCGCGATGAATTTCGTGGACCTTGATCTGATGTTACTGTCAATCAGGTGGCGTACAGTGGTGGGGATCAAGCAGGTGTCGGACCTGGCAGCCGCCAGGGGCCCCCATCGCTGGTAGGGGCCCCAAGCTTGATGAGTGCAAATGCCAACGACAAACCAACCACGCCACCTTGGAACAAGAAACGAAAAGTAAACAAAGATACAATGTAACCCCCGCTAGAAATTTATTGAGATGCAAAAGAAATCCTAATGTAGAAAAACTGCTGAAAATATTTTTAACAATACTGAAATCGAATGTATCAGGTGAATTATCTTTTTTAGTTTTAAAACGTGTTAAAAATATATCAAAAAGTATTATGGGAGAAATGACAAATTGAACAACATGACCATATTATATACAGAGTAAAATGTTTTGGACAAAACAGATATGGTAAAAAAAAATGGATGAATTGCCAAAGAGAAATCAAACTGTATTGCAAAACTGTGAGCTCTTAAGTAAGATTTTCAATTTTTTTTATACAGTTAAAATTTTTCTTTAGCCGATGAGTTTTATTATAGAAATACATTCTATTTTGAGAATTTAAAGTAAGCGACTTTTTCATCGAGAATTCAATGGAGAGCAAGAGGACTGTAATTTTATTTTAATGTTCTGTGTGGTAAATGAAGAGCTCTTGGTATACGAATAAGTTTATTGATGACTAAACATAACATTGACATCACTACACTCACACACACCAACATTAACACTATTTACAGGTTTTTAGAAGAAATATCGCCTGCCCAAAGCATCATCCGTTCCTTCGATCCGTTGATCAGCGTTCTCGTTATAATTCAATGGCGCGTTACATAAGTTAATTCTGGCAACCCTGAAGTCACCAATTAAGTTCGAAGGCGCCAACAGCGACTCTTTTCACTATTTTAGTTTTTCGACTCTTAAACCCATGGGCCTCAAACCGTTTACCGCCAGGGGCCTCCAACTATCTTAATCCGCCTCTGGTGGTGTAAGTAACAACAACATATGTTCATACAACATAATTTAATACCCAGATAAGCGTATGGGTAATGACTAGTCAGATATAATTAATTCTTTTTTTGGACATACCTAAAAAACAATATTCTATCTATTTAGCCAATTATTTACTTAAGAAATAGCAACAACAACAACAACAAAAAAGGTCTGCGTAGGGTTAAACTTATTTTTCTTTTTAGGTTGTTTTTCAATTCTTTCAACATCATTAAAGACACACAACAGAAGATTAGCAAATAACACTCAACCTAATGCGGGAAAAAGTGTTCAAGAAATTCTGAGTCATGTGATAGAACAACCTATGACTTTCAGAGCAATTCTCAGTGGTACTCCACATCACTCTACTATGTTTTTTTCGTTTCTAACGGCAAGGCAAAATACAGAATAAATTGATATAGAAAAAGGTTGGGACGAATCTATACGTGTCCTTCAATTATTCCTCTTGGGAAATATTTGGGCTATGAATATCAACAATTCTTTCTGGAGAAGAAACCGTGATATGCAGATCAGGTCTATTATATATAGTATAGGTTTGCTTGCTAGTAAGATATATATATATATAGAAAGAGGAGAATTGATGCTTAATTTGTATGGAATTATTATTTTTTCTTCCCTCTAACCCGACTAGATGAGAGGAAGGAACTAATTGACCAGACGACAGGATTCACTACAATTGTTTATTTGTCACAATATTCAACACAGTCACAATAATAATCCAATTAAGATAAATTTGATCAATACTTAGAAGACTGAGATGAGACAAGAGAGCGTGGGGATAATATATACGTTCATTTAAATATATTCCTACGATAACTTATACAAGCTCGTTTTTACCTTGGATACTCGCTGACAATTTAACTCTCTAACTTCTAGTTAAAATATGTATGAATAATTAAATGAATTTTTGTGTGTATGTTCTGTATAGTAGTAGAAGTGTTTTAACCCTCAAATTTATCAATTATTGTTTTTTTAAAAGCAATTTCATATAATAACTAAGATAAAGTGCTCTAGTTTTTGTAAAAATTAAAACATCTCTTATCCTGAAGGTCATTTAAAAAATGAATAACGTAGCAACACATCAGAGTTGAAAAATCGAAAATTTGTTCATAAACTTTTAGTACAAAATGGGCCGCGTTTATGTTATTTTTTTGTAAATTTTAACCCATTTTTTCGCCTTTTAGTAATAATAAGTTCTTTTTCACTTCTTAGTTTTAGCATATATTTCTTAAACTGTCGAAACACAAATCTGAAAACAACAACAACATAAAAAAAATCCAAATTTTTCCATTTTTTTTAAAAAGAAAGTTGTCGCACATAGTCGGGTGAGTGAGTGAGTGAATATTAACGTCGCACTGATTAGCAACACGAGGGATTTTGGCGACGGTTCGCCTAATTTTGAACCATGGTCAAGTGACGCGGATGACACCTGAGCTGGCACCCCCCTCTTCTAACTACCACAACACACCAACGTGCACGTAGTTGGATACATTAAGGAGGGCAAGTCGTATAGTGGGATTAATTTAATTTAGGCTTGTAAATTTTGACTTGATTACTTCTAACATTGTACATTGAAGCTGCAGGGCCGTGGCAGCCTAATGGTCAAAGTAACAGACTCGTGGCTGGAGTGTCATGAGTTCCAGCCTAGTGCCTCTAAAGACCAATTGTGCAGAGACTGTGGGTGCTCATTAAATCAGTCAAGGCTCAAACGTCTTCTTTCTGGTGTGGTGTGGTAGTTAGGAGAAGAGGTGACGGCTCAGATATCATCATCGGAACTTTACCATGGTTCAAAATTACAAAGTCCATCTCTAAAAGTCCTCGTGTAGTTGAATAATGTCACGTTAATATTTACTCGCTCACTTAAGCCACAACAGATTTAATGTGTATCAGTCCCTCTACTCGGAAAGTCTTATTCAATTGCATTCTAGCTTGAACTCGGTTTAAATACCACAATCAGAGAAAATGCATTTGTTATAAAATATTTTTTTAATTTCGATTGGGCTGCGAATGGGTGTTTTATCGTTGCAGACCTAGTACATTTCCCGGAAGCTGGTGTCTCTTTTTAGTGCGCACCCCTATAGGCGGATACCAATCGCCGCAGGTAATTTTGACGCCCAGTTTCCTCCCTAGAGGAAGGCACACGAGCTCTAACTATGTGAGCCTGTACTGGGATTTAATTTTCCAGAGAGCCCTCAAGCCAAATAGATACTTTAGGGATCTTTTACATGCTGTATAATCATAGGACATGGCCGATGTCGATTTTCTGCATCCTGAAAATCCACCGACTTTGGCCGGGGTCGAATTCGCAACCTTGGATGCAGAAGGCCAAGGCCAGAGACAAATAAACCACGCGACCCAGCCGGCTTGTTAAAAAGTATTGTTACATTGATCGGGGTTAGAGGATTTTATGCAAATCAGTCGCAAACAATAAGACAGTTCTTTAAGAGCGATGAGAATTTACTGTCGAAAATCAATCCTTGAAATACAGGGTTCAGCAGCAAAATTCGTAGAGTAAATATCAGAACGATTTTACATCTTCAACAGCACTCAGACACATTTATCAGTGTCTAACATACACGTATGTAAAATATTATTCACAAGCACCTCCCGTCCTATTGAACAGCCGAGCTAATCACTAGTCTTCAGGGCCAAGGCAAGTTTACTTATCGCTAGTCAAAACCAGACTGACTCAACTCTGATGGCGGTTGAGGGCGGTTGGTCAGTGGGCATACGGGCTGCTTGCAGCCCTCCATCCCATATCTGATACTGACTCAACTCGGCGAGTGTCTCTCTATTTATATCGGTCAAGGATCTTTCGAGAAAGGTTCTCTTGCATCATAGATCGTGAAATTAGTGGATTCCTCCACTTATTTTCAGAAGAATCCAGAGGGTTGCGAACTCGCCAAAAATGGTCACCAACATGGTCACCAAGTCGCCAAATTGGTCGCCAAAACTGATGCCAACTTAGCTGTATCGCCAAGATATCGTCAAGTTCTCATTGAATCGCCATTATAATGAGAGGGACGGCGTTGCTTACGAATATATATATATATTACAACTTAATTATATATTACAACTTATTATATATTACTTATATATTACAACATAAATTAAATATATATATATCAGAGTAATATGAATGCATTATACATCCAAATATAGATTATTTACACTATTATACACAAAATTCGTAACAGGATATTCAACTATTTTCATATGTAGGGACATTAAAGTAGTGCAAAACATTTCGGCAAGTCATCGTCTACTCTAAACTTCCCTACCGGAAGGAAATCATCATTGAATTCCAGTATAGGTCTTTGAGAGGACAGACAGTGATAATTTACGGGACGTACTGATTGGCTCTAATAATGTAATTATTTTTGGGATGGATCGTGTAATTATGAACCACTGTCGAGGACAATATATAGATATATAGCTAGAACCCTTTCAAAACTACCACATCACACCAAAGGGAGGACTTTGAGCCTCGACAAATTTAACATGCCCCAGCCCTCCGACATGGAAGGTTTTCAGTGACACCAGGATTTGAACTCAAAATACGTCAAACACGAGCTCGTGAACAGGACCACTAGGTTAGCATGGATCCCAAATATTCTACAAAACGAAAAGTGCACAGGGATAGCTTTATCGATGAGAAAGACGCGATTCTTTAATTGATAGAAGAACATAGTGAAAGAAATATAGAATTCTGGTTTAGCTCGGGAAGGTGGGGGGGAATACTACAGCTCCATAGCATTTACAATATCAATTTAACGCTTGAATGAAAGTCATTGACTATCGCATGCAGTGCCGTCTTAAGAATTCTTGAGGCTCTGGGCCTTAAAGCAGGCTACACCTGTGGATATTTTAAATAGGCATAATATAGCATAAGTTGTGAAATACTACGTTTTTTAACACTCGTTACGCTTTATCGTGTAAACGGTAACCCATTAAAAATAAATGTGCGTTACTCACAGTCTCACAAACATAGGTAAAATCCGACTGCCGAATTTCGAATCAATGACGGTGTATTGTGTGAGGTCTATTCCTAGACACGCAAGACGGGCGTGACAAAATGATGCACTGTTGCAAGATGTGATGTATTGCTCGAAATTTCCCGTTTTTCAGAAAATTTGTTCTAGAATAATATTTGATTTATTAAAATTATTCAGATCATGATCTTATCGAGGATGAGTCGAGAGCGAGACGAAGCTATCTACCAAGGTCAAAGCCTTGGGCCCATGTCTTAAATCGTCCCTAGTCATACGTAATTACTTATCATTAAATGTTAGTTAGACTCATTTAGCATAGGTTAATGATTTACGTAAATCATCTCCAAAAAATCATCAAAGAAGGAATAGTAAGGAACGCCCTGCGCGCTAAAAACATTGAAACGATAGAAAAAGAAATCATTAGCATATATGATGAGTTTGTGATGAAACAAAAATTATTTTCTTTATTTTTCTCCCCTAACTATTAGATTAATAAGTTATATTTATTGATTGTAATGTTATAAACTCTTCTGTAATGAGATTTAATCAAAAGAAAAATCGTCATTAACATATCCGTCCAGCGATCTCTTCAGTTTGTTCAACGTCCTGTTGGTCATCGTAGCTAAAAACACTACTGGAGAAATTGCTCTTTAAAGTATGGGTCCTTTTATTTAACAGATTGTGCAAAAAGCGTGCCCGCGAGACTTCTGATACTTTTACCTGTGAGTTGAAAATTTTTTGAAAAAAACAATTCAATATTTTGACCTTTAATAAGACTATTTTTTTCTGGTAAAGTTATGTTAAAACATTTTTGCGATTGAGATTGTTTTATAAAAAGAAATTAATTCAGCTTATTATGTATAACTAATTTGTTTTTGTAAGGCCGTTTTTTTTTTTGGTGGTAAGTATACTTACCATCACCAACTGAGAGCTATTAAAAAAGCAGGCAATTTATGATTTTTCTATCTTTTTCAATTCCTACTATTAGTTCACACACTCTCTGTTCAAATTTTCAATCGTTATTAAAATTCATTTTAAAGCACTCAATTAAATTCTATATACACGATTATTTTGGATGGCAATACATAAATTGAATTATAATTAACAAAAATTAATTGATTAAATATAATTATTCAAAGAATTACAATCTCAGCTGCGTTGGCATCATTTTTGGCGACGTAGCGACCACTTTCGTGACTTGTGTCAAAATGTGAAAAGGTTTTTTTCTCACATTTTAAAGAGCTCATTTGAGCTGAAATTTTCGATACACTGTTGTTTTGGGTAACAATATGATAATTTAATTATAATTAATTAAAACAAATGGACTAAAATTAATTATTTAATGAATTACAGATACAACCACGTTGACTTCATTTTTAGCGACTTGGGTCAAAACTTGAGAAAGATTTTTTTTTCTCACGTTTCAAATCATTCAGTTGAAATGAAATTTTATATATACGATTGTTTTGGATAACAATACGATACTTTAATGATAATTAATAAAAATTAATTGCCTCTTATAATGTGATTCTGCCATATGTATATACATATTTATATATTAATTGTAACTATTTAATAAAACGTAACTAAAATAAACTTTTTTGTTGTTGATCTATGTAGGAATTGACTTAAAGTTGTTTTATATATATTACTTGTTTGTATTAATATATAATTTTTATATATATTACTTGTTTGTATAAAACATATTTTGTAAATATTTTAAACTGGAAAAAGAACTGTATATTACAGCTTTTTTTTTGTTCATTGATGACAAACTACAACATAAGTTCCCATGAAATCTTAGGAAACACATAATGGAATAACGCAAGTTGTCCACACATGTAGTGTTCTGTTTCGATGTGCCTTAGTAATATACAAATACCAGTGTCTGTATGTACTCCCTAGAATTGGAATGTGGTTATCAACTGTATCCAATCTCGTTTCGTCTGGAACCATTTTTTTTACTGACCAGGAGACTTAAGGGTAGCCCTTTTGTCAGTTCCGACTTGAAAATCATGAAATAAATTGGAGTGCTATCCAAAGACCGAAACCTAGTTGTGAGAGCCCACAAAATAAAGGAATTAACGATTTCCAGATCAATGAGGAAGAAAGATTCGATGCGACCATTTCCGGAGGTTTTACCTAGATAATATACACAATCAGTGCCGAAGCTTATTTCGGGCCCTGGGCGCAGATCTACAGTCCTCCTTGGCATTGGTATAGATCGAAATTTTTAACCACAAAATCTTATCCGGGTCCCTGGACGCCCGCCCTAAGCGCCCAATGGATAAACCTGCCCTTTATACAGGTGGGTGTTCTAAAAGTAACGATCAATTTTCATGTAAACACTAATGTATTGATTTCTTGCATAGGTGTTTGAAGAAATGCTCTCTTTAGAAGAAAGAATAGCTATCGCTTCCTGGAAACTGGGTGGTAAAACAAATGAAGGGGTTTGTCTGCTGTCAGTCGAAACATGTGAATAAATTCAGGTAAAGTCTCTTGACCGAATTGGCAGATGTTCATGGTCGTCCGTTTTTTATCCGCCACGCTACCAGTTCGTCTGAATTTGTTCACAAGTAAAAGGATATTGGTCATTGTTGATGGCTGCTTTTCGTATTTTCGGCGGTACAGTCTGGTTTCTAGGAAATGATATCAATTATTTCTTTTAAGGAGAGCATTTCTTAAAACACCTGTGAAAAAAATCAAGGCATTAGTGTTTCCATGGAAATGGTATTTGAAATTCTGGTGATCTTAAGGTATCCGACTTCTTGCGACAACTTTTTTTAAAAGAATGGAGATATGGGGATATTTTTGTTGTATTTAAATTTATTTAGTTCAATTTAAGAAAAATATGCTAAAATTAAAAAGAGAAAAAGAAACTGTTATTACTAAAATGGAAATAAATAGGTCAAAGTTTACAAAAAATTACATAAATGGGGCACATTTTGCACAAAACCTTTTTAAACAAATTTTCAATTTTTTAAATTGGATGTGTTTCTTTGCTATTCATTTTTCAAATGACCATCAAAATAGAACATATTTTGATTTTTATAAAAACTAGAGCACTTTATCTTAGTTATTATATGAAATTGTTTAAAAAAACAGTGGTTATCTTCAGATAAGGGACAGTAAATTTTGTAATAAAACAGTAATTGATAAATCTGAAGGTTAAAACACTTCTACTATTATACAAAATATACACAAATAGTTTCAGATAATTAGTTTAAAAACTTTTTGAGTAATCGCTGCCCTAGTTTGAGCATTTTCAAAATAACACATTTCGAGTCAAACGCGTTTTAAAGTATGTCATTTTGCTTAAAGTAATGACATTTGCTTCTACTAAAACACTTGCAGTTTTTGTTATAGTGAACGGAAAATAAGAAACTTGGTATTTTTATTGTGTCAACTTTTGGAAAATTTCACAATTTTGGGGTAGTCGGATATCTTAAGGTGTTTATAGCTCAATTAAATGAAACATAAAAAAAGAAAGGAAAGATAGCACGTTGGGAAACAATGGCTTCAAGATATTGACCTCTCTTCTACATCTTGTTATTTTGTAGAGGAAGGTAACTGAGGTTGTAAGGATTTATATTTTTAAATTTGCCGTTGTTTCATGTCACCCCTGGTTCAAATACCTAGAACCAGGTCCATGATACCATGTTATTCTAATAATTCCACAAATTCATTCTCCCCATCTCTCCCCAGCTGTCTTAAAATGGCGCCAACACAGTTAAATTTTCTGAAGTTATTATAATAGATGTCAGAACAAATGAAAAGTATTAAAACAGCTTTCCATGGACATTCAAAAGTTAATACAAATGTGGATTGACCTACCACGGCCCTTATACAGTTTTTAAAAAAATACGTTGTTCACTGATTAGAATTTCCAAAACTATGATCTGCCTTAGGGAGGGTGGTATCTTGCGGAGTTATGAAATTGCTTATTTTCAAATATTTTTTCGATTCCTCATAAACCAGTAAATTTTACTCACGTTAATATGAGTTTTTTTTACAATGTGTGTAGTAAAGTACAAAGTTTAAAATAACAGAACAATCTTTGTTATGGAATCATTGTATTTTTTAAATAGCATAAAGTATAAGCACACAAAAATAATAACTAATTAGATTTCTTTTTGTTACCCACATAACCTTTAAAAGACTAACAGTAGATCCCACATTCTTATACAAAATTAAGTTGCCGCGGCAGGCAAGTGGTCAACGTATCTGATCAAGGCTGGCATGTCATGAGTTCGAGCCCGCCGTGTAGGGAGTGATGCACGTTAAATCTGTCGAGATCTCAAACGTCCTCTCGTTGGTGTAGTGTGTTAATTAGGAGAGGGGAGTGCCTGATCAGGTGTCGTCCTCGTCACTTGGCCATGGTTCAAAATTACGAGATCCGTTTCCAAAAGCCCTCGTGTAGCTGAACAGTGCGACGTTAATATTCACTCACTTATATAAAATTAAAGCTATAAAGAATGACTGTGTAATCTGTATGACTCAAATGTCTGAATGTACATTTTTTATTGCAGAGAGTGTAATTATTGTTTAATTTCAACGCGGTTTGCATTAAAACTTTCATAACATTCTAAATTAATTTTTAAAAGTGTTTTTGAAACATTGTTTTTTGGATGTCCATAAGTACTATTCCCACTTAATTTAAAATGTGTTCTTTGAATAATTTCCGCAACTCCATGAAATTCGGTCACATTTTGACGGATCTATACGCGACTCTACTAATTCCTTGGGGATTCTTCTGGGGGAAAATATTTATTTCAACCAACTTTCACCGAGTAAGAAAGCGTGATTATGCATATGAAGTATGTTATATAAATTCTGTATTAGCGAGTTGGCAAGTTAGCTGGTGAGTTAGTTTGTTACTTGAAGAGTGAAGGATCGTGTGGAATTATTAAGAGCATTTGGAGTTCATCCATGAAAAGGATTTCTGAGAGTGAATCAATCGACAGTGATTAAATCCAGTTAAAGAACTCCTGCAAAGATTCAAGTGTAGAATCAGCTTCATAAAAGTACAGGTATCGTGATCCTTGTTTAATTAGAAGTTAGCTTATTAGTGTGAGACGTAGTTTATATTGAGTGTGTTTAAGCTATTGTGGATTCAGTTGAGGGTCCGTATTATTATCCCCGTGCTATTGAATCTCACCTCCACGATCTACTATCTGATCAGTTGTCTTAATTAGATTGTTATTGTGTTTGATTGATATTTTCGTGTCAATAAATTAATTAGAGGGAAACATGTCTAGTGATTATTCAGTTTCTCCCACACACCTAGACGGGTCTGCGGGTAGACAAGGGGTTTTGGATGGAAGCAGGAACCATCCGGCATTACAACATATTGATTTCGAATGCAAATCGAAAGACATTTTAGATGAGGGATCCTTAATCTTTTTGTTCTTAAGAACACATTCTAAAATATCTGTTGGACCAAGGGCATCATTTATTTTTTCATGCTAAATTTATAATTGGGTAGAGTTAATAATATATGCACATAACGTACAAAAAATATTGCTACGTAGATCGGGGCTCAAGGATATTATGCAATCAGCCGCCAAGAGCAATACAGTTCTTCAGGAGCGAGGGAGATTTATTGTTCAAGAACAATCTTTGAAATATAACAGCTATACTCGTAAGATAAGTCTCAGAAAGCCTTCACACCTCCTACGGCTTTCAGACACAACTATCAGTATCTAAAATACAAGTATTTGCAAGCACTCGCTCGTCCTACTCAAGTGTTGAAGTGATAATTAATCGCTGGTCGACTTTTCACAATCAAATCAATAGTGCTCTTTAACGGTCAAAAGAAGACTAACTCAATTTCGACGAGTGGATTTTTCTCGAAAAGACCGCTTGAGTCCAGATCTTAATATTATTATGTTTCTTCCGTAATTTCCAGAAGTAATTTGTATGGTCACGAACTCACCAAAAACGATCGCCAACATGGTCATCACCGTCAAAATGGTCACCAAAAATGATGCCAATATGGCGGTATCATCAAGATTTCGCCAAGTTTCCATTAAAACGTCATTATAATGTAAGGAATGGCGTTGGTTGCCTGAGGATATTACTTTAGCACAAAATAAATACAGCAGAGAATAATATAAGCATATTGTACATCCAGATGTAGATTATTTACACTATTTTAAGCATTCTTTACTCAACTTACTACTTTCGCGCAGTGCCAACATTCCAGCACACGTTGAAATAACATTTCAATAGAACCATATAATGTTACATGAATCATACACAAAAATACAAACAATGAAAAATTATAAAAAATACAATCAGTATAATAGAATTGAATAGAATAAAAAACAACAAATATATGAATAAAAATATCAATGCGTACAATTTTGAATGATTAATAGACTTTTAAACGCTTGATAATAAACCTATTTTTGTAATTCTTCCTTTAAAGATACCTTCAGGTAATAACAATAACAATAACTTTTCCATCTGAACCTGTAACTATCTCTAAAATGCTTCCTATTTTCCATTTACATGGCGGAAGATTTTCATCTTTTAAAATTACCATTGAATTGGGAGTTACATTTTCTTTTTTAAATTGCCATTTATGTCTAGCCTGCAAATTATTAAGGTAATATTAACTCCATTTGCACCATATAAATTGAACAAATTTTGTTAACTTTTGCCATTGAGATAAACGATGATCTGATTTATCTGTCAAGTCTGGTTCAGGTAAACTTTGAAGAGGTTTACCTATAGATGAGAAAGTGTCCTGCGGTGAAGACTTTAAAATCGTCAGGATCAGAGGACGTGGGAGTATTTAAGAGGACGACTATTCAAAATACTTTCTATCTGAGTAGTAATTGTAATGAATTGTTCTAATGTTAGACGTGTGTCCCCTATTGTTCTTTTAAAATGATGTTTAAAAGATTTGTCAACTTCTTCCCAAATATCACCAAAATTAGGGGATCTAGGGGGAATAAATTTCCAAGTAATTTCTTCATTCGTTAAAATAATTGGCAAGGGTATCTGGTGGATTTTTTTTATCAAATTATATAAGCTCTGCAATTCTCTATTTACAACTATGGAATTTATAGTATTATCGGTACAAGTTGGAGTTCTTTTTCCTCTCCTACTGAAAAATCGTTTGAGAGTTGCAATCATAACTTGTGTGGTTAGTTCTGAGAGAGCCTCTATATCAATGGTATTCAAACTGTGTTCCACGGAACCCTGGGGCTCCACAAGACATATCAAGAGGCCCCAAGAGTCACAATAAGAAAATAGAGAAGAAATAAATATGTATATAAAATGGATTCACTCGTCCTCTATGAAATTTGTATAGTTACAAGTAACTAAAGCTCATCGCATTCATTAAAACTGAAATTTTTTTTGTAAACAGTAACTTTATTTTGCAACACTTTTTGTAACATTTATTATAATATAATAAAAGAATATAATAAAACATTTATCTTTTTATATATACTTCCTACTAGATTATGAATATTGTTTACGATCTCGGGTTCTACGAGATAATTTTATTCTCGTTAGTTAGCACAATGTCTTGCAAAACTTAACAGTTTTCTAATGGAAAATGTGCTTCCTTCATTATGTGTGTTGTTTCCACATAATGAAAACAACACACATAATGAAGGAAAAGGAACAACATATCAAACGAGGTGATATTAAGATGTAAATTTAAGCAAGAACAGCTTCTAAATTTTAGGTTGCAAATTTTCTCTCTCATACAAAATACGCGGAATTTCGCAAACGACTATAAGCATTTTAAAGCCATTCTGAATATTTTGTTTAAGTTAAATACATTTCTTAACGTAAGTGGCTACAAAAACAAAATATAAAAAATTAAACTCAGAAAATGTGATGCGTTTGAATTTAATCTTAGTAGACCTAGACTTCGACAGTTCGTGTGAACAAAAGCAAGCACATACTATTCCAGTTACGAAAAATTATGCATGGATGAGTGATACTTAAATCCCCAAATTATTATTAATAAGTAAATTATACTAAAAAAATTAAAGAATTTTTTTAATAATAAATGCATTATTTTATTTAATTGCCTTTACATAAAGTGCCTTTAACATGTTGAGCTACTTTAAATATTATTTTGAGATACATTTTTCGAAGTATGTGTATGGAATGGGGTTCCACGAAAACATTTTCTTGTTCTAGGACAGTGATTCCCAAAGTGTCTATATCGACTTCTAGAGGTCTATGACTACCTGTAAGGGATCTACGTTAGTGAAAAAATAATTTGGGGGTCCATGAGGTGTAAATGGAGGTCTACGATTGAGGCATTCTTTAACCCAGATCGTGACTTCAATTTTAAAAGAAAATTTATTCAGGAAATCAGATTTTACCTAGTTAACAGATTTATTTAATAAATTTATAGAGCTTTATTTGCAATTACAAGGTGACAGCATAAATTGTATTAAAACAAGAGCCATCATTCCAACATTTCTTTTGAAAATTATGCTTAAGTAGTGTAATATTGGGCGTCACGAGTTTTCCCAGTTTCTCAATTTGTCACAGACAATCTGCCAAGAAATTTGCGTTTTAACCTACTTGAAACATTTAAAAGCCCTTAATTCAGATTTTGAAACTAAGTCTGAGAATGCTCTGACTATGGTATTACCACAATAAAAAAAGGAAGGAAAAAAAAAAGACTGGACATTACTAAATCGAAGAGATTTATGTTTAAATCTGGCAAGATTGATGCCATATGTTGAAAATTTGCTACAGATACACCATATTCATTTCTCCCATTAAAAGCATTTGTTTGCTGCCCAATTATTTTATTTACATTTTACGCATTAATTACATTTTAAATTAATTAACATGCGTTTCTTAAGTTTTAAACGCAACACTTAGCTAGAAAATTAAAATTTTAAAGTAAGTAGTATACCAGCTGTTAAAAAGATATTTTTGATAAATTTGGAAAAAACGAATATTAAGGAAGCAGGGGTCTACTCAAAACTGAAAAACATGGCAAGGGGTCTATGAGACAAAACAGTTTGGGAACCTCTGTTCTAGGAGTTCCACGAAACCACCTTCAAGCTCTAGGGCAGGGGTGGCCAACCTGTGGCACGCGGGAGTCGTAACTGTGGCACGCGAAGACTTATTGAAAAATTACAAAAATGTTTGAAAAGATTACGGAAATAATTTAATTATATACAATAGAAAATTATCATGGAGAGAATACGTAAAAAACAGAAATTTTCAGTGTGAGATTTTAAAAGCGCTAAGCAAGATCTTTTCTTTTCTTCAGAATAGCGCCAAAAATGAGATTATGCTCCAAAACTTACAATTCCACAACATTGTGACGTTTCGAGGAAAGTGTTGAGTAATGTGAGACTAAAAACAAATAAATTCTCTCTCTCTCGGACAGTCGAATCTGCCCAAAAAGTCACCGTCTCTCGGGAGCTGTTAGTTTTTAACATCTGGGATTTCTATTCAAATTTCAGCTTCCCCCTGCAGTTCTCAAGTTGAGTGTTTATATCTGTTAGCATGATGTCAGATAAAAAAGGTTTTTCCAAAAGTGTTGGTTATTTACGATTTCTGTAATGTCAAGAAGTAATTCGGCAATATATTAGGAGAGCAGTTGTTTATACGGTAGAAGTAATTCTATCTGCACAAAGTAGCCGCTTTATAAAGCAGAAAGAGGGAGAACTTGCACCCATGACTAATCAAAATACTGGATTCGAAGCCAAGAAAATTTGTAGCGTAACATCGACGGATTTTTTCTAGCTGTCAGACTCGGTTGATTTTAAACTCTGTTTAGCAAGACTTTAAGCTTTTTTCCTTTTCTAAAACTGTTTTTAGATTTTTGCGTTGAGCGTAGTTGCTTAAAAGTTTCTATTTTCAATATGTTTTTGAGTAAACCTTCGACATCGAAAAGAAATTGGGAAGAGGATATTGCTGCACGTGATTTTAAAATTTTCTGGGAAGAGCAATACGTGTTAACACATAAAATGCTTCCCAGCCAATTATTTGATATGTGGAATTTGTAGACCAGTTACAAAAAAATTTAACTTTGACCGTCATTTCAAACAACTGTATAGTGATTTCAACAGCGAATATTCTGTTGGATCAAATTTGCAAACGGAATTTATCAATAAAAAAAAGAAATCTTTAGCCGGCCAAAAATCTTTGTTCCAGAAGAGAAATTGACGAAACGGAAACAATGGTGAAGGCTTCTTATGAACGTTCTTTGTTGTTAACCCGCATGAAAAAAACATATTCTGATGGAGAGAAGATAATAAAAAAGTAGCCTTTTAATTTTCGCCCAAAATGTTGGTGATCTAAATGTCAAAAATATGGTTGATGAAATAGCTTTGTCTAAAAGTACCGTCAAGCGTCATATAGATGACATGGGCCAGGATGTAGGAACACACATTGTTTTTGGACTTCAAAATTACAAATATTTTTCATTAACTTTGGATGAAAGCTGTGATATCACAGACATAATGCGCAGTTAAGCATCTTTGTGCGTTACACGAACAATAATTTGGATACTGTGGAAGGACTTCTTGATTTGTGCCAACTAGGTGAAGACATTTTTAAGGAACTTCAAAATGTAACTGAAGTTAACAAAGTAGAATGGACAAAATTAGACAGTGTTTGCACAGATAGAGCGCCTTTCATGGGTGGCACAATAAAAGATTTTGTTGCATTGCTTGAAAATTATTTGGGAAGAAAAGTTTTCAAGTATTTTATTATTCATCAAGAAGCTCTCTATACCAAGGACTTAAACTTGTCTTTCGTTGTTAACTTCGTGGTGCTCTGTATCAACAAAATACGAGCTTGTGATCTGAATCGATGAAGATATAGTACACTTTTCCCAGAAGAAACGGAAGAAAATGGCGAGTTACTCCTTCATTGCTATTGGGTTTAGCTTTTCTTACCGATATAATGGAACATTTAAACATTTTAAATTTAAGATTACAGGGGGAAAATTGCATTTTTCCTACCCTAGTTGGTCATATATGTTCTTTTGTGAACAAACTTTTGTTTTTTGTCTGGATTTTGTAGAGAAAAACTTAACCAATTTCCCATTCACACATGCAGGAATTATCTGCCAAAGTTAGTAATGTTCTGAACTATGATAGATTAAAAATTTAATATCCATTTTGAAGAATTCTTTCAGTGCCAGGTTTGAGGATTTTAAAGATAATAAAAATATTGAACTTATCCCTAATCCTTTTTCGATTTATCTTCAAGACATTAATTGTTACCCACCTCAGGTACAAATTGAAATTATTCACCCAGCACCATATTACTCTGAAAAACAAATATAAGGAAATTATTTCAATCGCAAATGATCCGAATTACATCGAATTTTGGAAATTTGTGCCACCAAGCAATTTTCCAAATTTACATGATTTAACGGTCAGATATTGCAGGTTTGGATCAACATATGTTTGTGAAGAAATGTTTTCTGTTATATGAACGTGATAAAATCAAAATATCGCTCAAAATTAACTGACATTCACCTAAAACATCTAATTTTGTTAGTATCTCCACGAACTAATCCAAATATAGATGATTTAGTAAAAAAAATACAAATTCAAAAATCACATTAAGAAGGTACTGACTGCTTAGTAATAATATAAAATTTAACCTTTCAAGTTGCTTATTTTTATTTTGTATCTAAGCTAACTGATTGATCCTGTAAAAAATTATCAACAATAAAACACATAAGTTTATACTTTTGTTTCATTTGTTATACCATTTTTTATTTTTTTATTTTTACATTTCACTATATAAAACTTGCTTTTAAAAATATGTTTTTGGTGGAAATAACCAATAATAAGCCTAAAGATAACATTTTTTCACTTTTGTATATTTTTTTAATTGGTGGAGAAGTTGGAAGTGGCACGGGTAACTTTTTTTTATCAGATTGTGGCACGCTTCCCAAAAAGGTTGGCCACCGCTGCTCTAGGGGTTCCGTGAGTTGAAAATTTTGAAGACCACTACTCCATATGAATAGCTTTTGTAATAAAGCAAATGAAAATTTCAAAGTAACTTTTATAGAAAATACCTTTTTGTTGGTCTTTATATTCAGTATAAAATAGGCCTGTGAAATGTATTCCTACATGAGTGAAAGGAGAACTTGGAGTAACTCTTTCTCTAGGCAAATTTCCCATAATTTGTTCTAAATTCCGAGGTTTGCTTTTGAAACAAACAACACAATTTTGTACAATTCGTCTGGTAGTGTTGTGACGGGTCTATTCGCGACATTTTTCTTACTAATCCTCTTAAGGAAACTTTGGGGCTAGCATTCACGTTAATTCACTGCCTTTCAAGAAGAACCCATGATATTTAAATTAGTTTGACTATATAAAGTCTACATATATATATATATATATAGGTTTTGTAGATGTAACATAGAAGGAGCCGGGGAGCTGTTACGTAAGTGTGAATATTGGAATATTTCATTCACAAACCTAGCGCGAGTTAAGGAAGTCATTGCTTAGATTAAATTATTAGATTTAAGATTTATGATATTATAATTAGTTATCGGTTCATTAGCGCTTGTTCTCCTTATCTAGTTCACGTAGTCGGGTTTACTTAGAGTTGGGTATTGAGATTAGATAACGCTTTTTATATATCACTCCTAGGTTTCCTTTTGTAGTTTCACTTGTGATTGTCTAAGTGTGTTTAAAGGATAAATAAAACTAATTGTTATTATGGAAGTTGTTGGCGATGCTTTGTTTCCCCCCACACCTTTAGCCGCACAGTATTGAGAGGGGGGGGCGAGAGAGAGGGGTGCCGATTAGACCAACACCCCCACAGTGTTTCTGCCACCTAATGGCCAGAACTCTTGTCTGACTGGGTAATTTTTGAGAACCTGCGTGCAGATTTTTTAAATGTTAACGATCCACAATTAAAATAGTTAACTTGTGGTTTTTCGAGAATAAAATGGAAAATTTCTGACTAAATGTAAAATTTGAATTACTTAATTAACACCAACTCTAAGTATGTTTATATTGTGTCAAGAAAGAGATTCAAACAAGTTAACTGACCCTTTTAAATGGTTCCTCCACTCCTAAGAACTTCAATTTCTGTGTTAAAAACTGTTACTTGTATCCTTTTAATCAAATAGAATTTTGCGTTCTGAAGTTCTTTGTTTGTGAGGGGACCTGAATGGCGAGATGTATTTCTGACATTATGCAGGAATCTGAAAATATAACTTAGAATATGGATTAATTTTTTTACATAATTATTTGTAACATTTAAAAAGTTTTTTTCAAAGTTAGAGTTCAAGATTGATGTTAAGCTAATATTAGATTGTTTTTTAAGTTCCGATATGTAAAGTTCATCAGAACTGGTGATTGAAAGCTCATTAAATTGTTCAGGAATGTCTTGAGGCTGGAGACCATTCCATTATTGAGTCAATGATGAATGTTCTTCAGGCTTTACACCTCGAGAGATGATATCTGCAGGGCTTAGAGCTGAAGGTATGTGCTTCCATTCAAAGTTCTCAGTCAAAGTTTGTATCTTGGATATTCGATTGCCGACGAATATTTTGAGTGTATTAGTTGCAGTGTTGATCCGGGCAATTGCTATGGTTGAATCTGTGTGCAAGATGACTTTAACTTAATTCCCTTGTAGAGAGAGTTGCACTTTTTCAACTAATTGAGCCAGCAGCAAACATGCTGAGAGCTCAAAGTGAAGAGTGGAGATATCTTTGATTGGTGCGAAGCGAGATTTACTGGCAACAAGCTTAATTGTGGTAGAACTATCTTCCTTTGTTAGTGGTCTTTGACCTTCGTTAATCGTTTTTCTGTCGCCAAACGTTTGTAAATCATTATCAATGTTTTATATTTCTGAAATGAAGCCAAAAAATTGATTTTTCTTGTAGGAATTTGTGGTTTCGGGTGCGATATATCCGAAACTGTGTAGAGAAATACAAGTCCGTTGTCTGACCTGCGAATTTCTCCTTCCTTGATTATATCAAAAAATGCCTCTGCTCCGATTAGTAAAATTTGGATCTGCTAGTTCCTGAGATATTTTTAAATGATTGGGGTTTATTTGAGTTACAGGAAGAAAGTCTGTAATTATTGAGATAACCAGAAAATCTAAAGTTGTCGAAAATGAGGCGTTGCCGTTTATATTATGGTAGCATTTAACTTTGACTTGACTATGGTTTTATTTCTGCCTAAACTGGAAATTGGAAAATTAATACTATTTTGTGGAGCCCCTAATTTGTTTGCGAAATTTTGCGTTACTATATTAGACATGCTACCGGAATCTAAAACTTCTCGTGCTTGGATGCAACTTCGAGTAGAATGATTCAGAACCTAAACTATATTTACTCCTGTGGGTAGAAATACGGGTTTTCTTCTGTTACTGATACAAGAGAGGGATGCAGTTGTATTTTCTTGCGGTCTGGGAAAACTCCTCTGCGTTGGGTTTCAGTTCTTGGCCTTGTAGTTGTGACTCGCTATAAATCAGGGGAGCGTTGACAGATTCCCCCTTTTTCTGAGAATCAGTTATATTGAAAGCCACATACACTACAAGAAGGCTTTGATTTACACTTAGAAATTTTGTGGAGATCACTTAAGCAATTGAGACACAATAAAGCAATTGTGCTTCGTGATGATTTCCTTTATCTGAATGCCATTTAATTTAAAAAAGAATCGCACTTAAAAATTGGATATTTTTGCTTCACAAAATACATGCATACACAGAATTGTTAAATGAGTCGTTCAGAAGCCAATGCGGTTAAGTCGAGAAAGTAACAATTGAGAAAATTAATGTTTCTTGATATATTAATTCTCAAAATTCTTGGTTCATTAATTTGATCAGAGAAGTATACTAAGTCTTTTTTTCTAAGTGTAAGCTCTGCAAAAAAAAAAAAACAAGATATTTACAGGATGTCTAATAAAAACGTAAGTATTTATTGGAACAATGACAGCATCTTAAAAATTTTAGGATTTATACCTTAGGGCAGCTGAAAAGGACAAGAAATTTATGTAAAAAATTTTCAATAACATTTGTTGTTATAAGTTTTAAGTTTATTCATCATAAAAACAGCTTCTTTTTCGGAGTTATTTAAATGTAAATTTTTATCTCCCCGCGTAGTTCTTAATGTCCTGTAAAAGTCGTGTTTAATTGGTGGTATATACTTTAATGAACTCGTGAAAGTCTTTTTTTGTTTCTTTTGAAATTGTTCTGAAATTAGGATATAATATTGGTTGAATTATGTTTTTTAAAATTCCTGGCCTACCTATTTTATTACCATGTTTTTATTAACCCACTTTCTTGTATGTCAGTCCGGGTGAAATTTTGTAATTGATTTTAAACTAACTTCCTAATGAGCTAGAGACTTAAAATTTGAACTATAGCATTAGCATGGCCATTTTGCATAGTAGAGGACTAAAATTGTGAATTTTGCCAAAAATTGACAAATTTGTTTTATGATTTTATTTTATAGCCATCTTATTAACTTTATAAAAATACCAAATTTATTATTTTCCGTTCAATGGAACAAAAACTACAAGTGTTTTAGTAAAAGCAGATGCCATTACTTTAAGCAAGATGTCATATGTATTTTAAAACGCGTTTTACTCGAAATGTTTTTTTTTTAAAATGCTCAAAGGGACAGCAATTGCTAAAATTTTTGAAAATAATGAACTGGAATTTTTTGTGTATGTTTTGTATAATAGAAGAAGTGTTTTAACCTTCACACAGATTTATCCATCACTGTTTTATTGCAAAATTTACAGTCTTTTATGTGAATATAATCACTGCTTTTTTATGCAATTTCATATAACAACTAAGACAAAGTGCTATAGTTTTTGTAAAAATTAAAATATCTCTTATCCTGAAGGTCATTTAAAAATGAATAACGTAGTTACACATCAGAATTGAAAAAATAAGAATTTGTTCATAAACTTTTGGTACAGAAGAGTTATGTTATTTTTTGTAAATTTTTACACCTTTTCCCCCCCGTTTTAGTAATAATAGTTTCTTTTTCATTCTTAATTTTAGCATATTTTTCTTAAAATGTATTAAACAAATCTAAAAACCACAACAACAAAAATCCGCATTTCTTCATTTTTTTAAAAAAAAAATTGTCGCAAGTAGTCGGATACCTTAATGAGACAATTGCATCCCATCACACTTTTCTACAATTCTTCTGAAATCAAATCCGTGATATTATTTGTTGAAATTACCATCACGGCTTCCAAGTTAAAGTCAGTCAACTTTCATCTCTATACATAACCTTGTTGACTGTCATGTAAGAAAAACCTTGCTCACAAATATAAAGAATATTTTCTGTCTGGTTTTCTGTTTTGCTTAGCATGCCGCTATTTGCCAACCCCTGGTTTGAGTAAATCGTTTCCTAACAACCATCAAAGGACAATTATATTACGGAACGCCTACGCTTAAAATACATTGAAATCCCCCCCCTTTTTTTGGAAAATAACCATTAGCACACAGGATGCTTTCGAGGGAAACCAAATCATTTTCTTTGTTTTTCATCGATTTTGTTAATAATCGTTTGTCATTTAGATTAACTATTATGATCATTAACTTTGCACTATTCTGCAAGGTGATTTCGTTGAAAGGAAAGAGGTCTTTGACCTAGCACGAGTCACTGACGAGTGGCTAGGTAACTCCTTCTCATTAACGCGCATCGTTTTTCTCTTCCAGAACGAATAAAAAGTATATGCAAGAGACTTGTTAAAGTTTTAGAGGTAAGTGGAATGCTTTTTTTTGTTGAAAAAAATTCAATTCTTTTAATTTTAGACAGTGCTTCTCAAACTTTCAATGTTTGCGACCCAATATTCACTCAAATTTTCATTACCCCCCTCCATATAATAACACAATGTATTGAATTCAACAATGCTATACTTTGATGCTAAGCCTACCAATACGACTTTATCCTTCTAAGTGCCACTAGCGTATATAAACGTCTCGCCCAGCCAGTGCTTTAATTGCCCCGGACGTACATATACGTCTTTCCGAAGTATTATCTTCTCTGTGAACTGCTATCTATAAAACTGTTTCGAAGGCTTTGGAATGAAATAAAATGAACTTAACAGTGTGTGTGCATGTGTTTTTGCGAAGGATTTACTTATTTTAAAGGATTTGTTTATTATTCCTTTTCTACCCCCTGCCTCCAATACACCACATACGCTCGCCTTCGTGTTAAACGGTGGCATTGGGGAGCGAATCGGTTAATTTTGAATCGGCATTTAAGGGATTAATTATAAACTGCACAAATTATCAAGATAAGTGTTAATTTTTGCATATAATTTTATCTATGACAACCCTATAAGGTCACTGGTAATTATTAAACTTGTTATTAACTTAGTAATGTTAAATTAATTATAAAATACATTACGCAATACTGATATGTTTATAAATGTATTATATGAGTGTAAAAGTGTATTTTATTTTTTTTATTATGTCAGAATGTATTTTATTTGTTTTCCTGCAGTAAATTAATAATTTTTTTTAAAATAATCTTTTGTTTTCGACTTTTAAATAGGCTCACGCCCTCCTTGTAGGTTTATCACGCACCTCAAGAGGGGCGCGCCCCACAGTTTGAGAAACATTGCCTTAATGATCACTGGATTTGAATTTTCAGAAACTATCGGGTTGGCAAGAAAGTTATTTCGGCTTTTTAGTAAGAAATTTTTATGTACAAAAAATTAACTTGAATCTGTGTCAAATATCTTCCAATTCTGTTCACTTACGTGTTGCTTTTTTTCTGACAATTGCATGAACCCGCTCTCATTGATTTTTGGTCCTTATCAGCAAAACATTCGGCCAAGTGTGATTTGATGTCATCGTTATTCCTTTTGTGAAATTCAAAATATTTGATGTAAAGGAAAATTCTGTCGCTTTTGAACTTATGCACTGTTATGCGTTGTCGACCCTTAGCAAGAATTCAGATCCGACTGAAACCGGTTTAAACAGTTACATTAATATACTATTGATGATTTATACACATTTTTTCGTAGTTTAGTTAAATTTCTTAAATTTTTAAAACTGGCAACATGAGTAAAGAAAAAGTACACTTAAAACATTGTATATTGTTTGAAATCCAAAAATGGAATAAGACGATGGATGCCAAAAGAAACTTGTGTAACATGTTTGGAGAGGAAGCAGTAAGAACTCAAACATGCTAAAGATGACTAGTGAAATTTCGCTACTAGTCATCTTTACAAGATTTTATTTAACTTGTAATGTATGTATGTATGTAATTTGTTCAGGATTGAACTGAAATTTTGTATACACGTTTAGTTTGGATTACAATGCATGTTTTGACCATTTATATTCCGATATTGCAATTACTTAAAAATATATTAATTAAGAGCCTTGAAACGCATAATTGTCTTACCCCTGTGGGCGCTGTGCTCGGTAACGCAAAATGAAGAACGAAAAGGGGATTTTTTTTTTTGAGTTTTGACGATTATAAAACAACAATCTAATTTTTTTAAACTCAGAAAAAAATAATTACAGAATCGGAAAGATCATTTATTTCGCCAGGATATGGTATAATTTTTTTGCAAAATAATTATATTTGAGTTTCTTACGATATTTTTAAAAATGAGTCAAAATTGATGCGTTTTTACGAAAATGATGCCAAAATGGTTGCGCATGAATTTTTTCCCGCTTAAATGAATTGACATTCCGTACTAAAACAGCTCATGCCTTGCTCTTTTAGAATTAGTCATTTAAAAAATAAAATGCCGAAAACTTTTTTTTTACAATTTTTTAAAAGATACTCAAAATTTTAATTAAACACTAATAGCTTCTTCATTTATGAAGATAATCTCACGAAACCTTTTTTTTTCGCGTGTAGAATAATATTATTCGAGATCTGTACGAAGATTCAAAACAATTGCTTAAAAATTACGGATTAAATTTTTTTTGTGTTTTTCGTCTAGTCCGTCTTTTTGCGATAATTCATTTAGCTAGACTGTTCGAAATTAACCGGCAAACGACTTTACATCAATGATGCGTTGAATGAGATGAACAGACTGAGGAACCTGTCAAGCGATAACTAAAAAGTAAAAAATAAATTAAAAACAAGAAAACTTTTTTAAAAACAAGCTTTTATTTAAACGTGCTAAAAAGAATAAAAGAATAAAATAAACTTTTCCTTAAAAATTTTTTTTACTATCAACTTGTAACGTCATTACACAATTTATATGATATAAAAGCTTGTCGCGAGATTTAATTGTGCAGATAAACAAGTAAATTAAATAACTTGATCTGATTGATTTTAAATTTTTAAATTTTCAAACTAAGTAAATACGAGAACTTTGGCTGGCGACTTTGGATGAATTCCAGACTCGAACTCGTAGCTTCATTTGAACATCACCAATTACAATGCCCGCAGTCTTAACCATGGAAAATTGCTGTTGATCTTCTTTCCCTTTTCGTGGGTTGTTCTTTTCTCTTTTGAATTTCTCGCAGTTTTTTTTTTTATGTTTTATTAACAACTAATCAATTGCATTTAGAGAAATATGTTTTATTTTGCCGAGTTTTATTTTTCGGTTTAAATTTTAGGGGTGGGAAGAATACTTCCCAAGGAATCATTCACAATCATAAAGAAAATTAAATTTAATTGTAATTATTTGCCATGAAAAGATGAGAAGCATGTTGCAATGCGCAAGGGGACATCACATTCTGCACACATGTAGCGGATCCTCTTTTCTTGTCCCTTTCTGCTACATTTCCTACATCACCTATAGTTGGAAACCATCTTTGGCATAGGATTTACCACACTGGCTAAGCGCCCACATCATCTGGAACTACACACTTCTTTGCTTGGAAGCTAGCAGGACGTTCTTTCCTTTTTCTTGAGGAATATCCGTCTTTTAGCTGACGAGTTAATGTTATATGTAATGTTTGCTGGTCTAAATTTCTGTTTCTTTTGTTCGCTTGCCACAGTATGAAACTATTTATGATGAGAAGGTCAATATGAAAGTAAAAGATACGATGCCACCATCTTACAGATCTTCATATTTGGTATCTTTCTTCTTTGATCAAAGCGATAAACCTCTCCCAGACTTCGATATATACAGCGACAGATTTTGGACAAGGCACTTCTTCTTAATATCATCTTTTTTGTCCGATTTGCTGACGTCATAATCATTGGATTATGACTTATGTGCAGTAGCAGAAATTTGAAGCGAGAATTAGACTTTCCATCATTATAATGGCAAGGTGTGAGACAAAAAAAAATGAGGCAGGTCCAATAAATCATTGTACTTACAGAATCAGTTTTCCGTGAGAGTATCACCTTCAAAGCAGTTCCCTTCAGTATTCACACACTTATGCATTCGGTGCTGCCATTGCTGGCAACAGTTCTGGAACGAGGGTTTTGGGAGGCCCTTCAGGAGATTCTCCGTTCTTGCCTAAACCTCTTCAACTGAGGTACAACCGGCTCCTTTTCAGCAAGATTTAACGGTAGGAAATAAAAATAAGTCACATGGGGTCAAATGAGGTGAATAGGGAGGATGCCTAATCATAGTAATATTTTAATTGATCACAAACTGCTTGACAAATAGGACCGTGTGAGCAGGTGCATTACCTTTGTGCCATAGCCCTTCATCACTCCCCAGTTCTAGCTTTTTGCCCCTAATTTTTTCAAAAAGTCTTTTTAGTACTTCAATGCAGTAGTGTTGATTAACAGTTTGACCACTGATGTGAGTGGGAATTCACTCATATAACGAATTGTGGCTATGTTTTATTCTGTAATCGCTGACCTTAAGCGCCCAACAGGTTCATCATCTTCCACAGTGACCCTTCACCCTGAAACCTACATCATTCAAACACATGTGCACGAGATAAAGTTTCATCTTCATAAACCTCGGTTAATATTTTCAATGTTTTCGTGCATGACTTCATAAGTTTCACAAAATATTTGATGTTGATTCGACATTTTTCCCGGCAGAATGCAGTTGCACACGTTCGCTCTCCCAAATAGCTTGATCGAGTAAGGCGAAACTGGCCACATGGGTAAAGGAGGTGCTTGGGATGACATCACCAAAACAGTTGATGCCAACTCCACTCTTTTTTCAAGCTACACACTTAGTCTCTTTTTTCAATTCCTAGTATTAGTTCACACTCTCCAAATATTTATCTTGTTCAAATTTTCAATCGTTAATAAAAAGCATTTTAAAAAACTGAATTGAGCTGAAATTTTATGTACACGCTTATTTTGACTGACAATACAGTAATTTAATTATAATTAATAAAAATTAATTGATTAAAACTAACTACTCAAAGAATTAAAAAATACAGCCACTTTGGCATTTTTTTTTTGGCGACATAGCGACCCTTTTGGCGACTTGTGTCAAAACTTGAAAATGTTTTTTTCTCACCGTTTAAAGTTCTCATTTGAGCTAAAATTCTCTATACACTATTGTTTTGGGTAACAATACGATATTTTAATTATAATTAATCAAAGTTGACTGAAATTATTTTTTAAAGAATTACAGATACAGCCACGTTGGCTTCATTTTTAGCGACTTGGGTCAAAACTTTAAAAGATTCTTTTTTTCTCACGTTTCGAAGGATTCAGTTGAACTGAAATTTTATATACACAATTGTTTTGGATGACAATACGATACTTTAATGATAATTAATAAAAATTAATTTCTACATAATGTTTTGATTCTGTCCTATGTATACCGAGGCCAATTGCATAGTAAACAGGTACTCTGCCAACCACGCCACTGCGTCGCATGTAGTGATTAAAACTTAATTGTATAAAAACTAAGCATGAATTTCGAAGGCCATTTTCTCCGAGATGACTGCCCATTCGGCGGAATCACATTGAGGGTTGAACACCCTAAAGAAGTACTACTATTGCACTAAGTCTCGTCTCGAAATGAATTTCCTTAGTCGTTCCCTCTCCTTGTAAGTAGGAATTGACTTAATTTTTTTTATATTAATTGTTTTTGTCACATCTTGTATTATAATGGGTTTTGCGCTTCTCACAGGTGTATTTTGCTTAATCATGTAGATGAGAATAGCAATCTCTCTCTCTTCCCAAGGCCCACGAAAGGGTTAATTAAGATGAAAGATTTTTTTATGTACATTTTCTAGGTTCAAAATTTATATTAATTGATTGAGTATGATCAATAATTTTAATTATTTTAAGTATTTTCATTCGTTAAGATGGAAAACCAATACCCTCTTGCAGGTCATAATGGAGCCAATAGACATGGCTTACGATTTTTATGAAGCTCCTGATTCGTCCGAAGACCTCCCTCCCATCATCCTAATACATGGAATTGTTTGGAACAAATATATGTTTAGAGAACTTGCGGAAAAGCTGTGCTTGGCAACGAAAAGAAAAGTAAAAAGATTTTTTTTTCTAATTTTGAATAATATATGTCTGCTGTTGTTGATATTTTTATAAATGCTAAATACATTTTAATTTGCTTTTCAGTTCTAATTTTTCAGGCAACGTATAGTATTCAGGAATAAAGCCAATTTTAGAAAGGATGGCCAAACCTAGAATATTGAAAGATCAATTAGCAAAATTTCTAAAAGGAAAAAAAAAATTATTTTTTAAAGTACTTTGAAGCAATAAATTCGAAAATTCCCAGTGGGCTTGTGACGGATCTATACGCGGTTCCACTAATTCCTTCTTATGTCTTTAAACAAAATATTTAATTCAACCAACTTTCATCGAGTAAGGAACCATGATTATGTAAATGAGGTATATTATATAAATTCTGTTTTAGCGAGTTTGAGAGTAGTTGGCACGCTGAAGTTAATACGTTGGAGTGTGCAAGTAGGAGTTAACATAAAGTCTGCGAGTTAGTGGTTAGTTGAAGATTAAAAAGGAGAGGAATTATTTAAAGATTACAGAGCGTGGAGCCAACGACATTGATCAAGCCGAAGAGAGCACCTGCAAGTTTCCAGTGTAGGATCCGATGAATAAAAAGTTCAGGTACTGTGCGTTTGATTAAGTAGAAGTTAGTGTGCGACGTAGATATATTTGAGCGTATTTAAGCTATCTTAGATTCAGTTGAGAGTCTGTAGTAGTATCCCCGTGTTATAGAATTTCACCTCCCCGCTCTACTGTATTTCATCTACCTTAATTAGAATTTTATTGTGTCTGATTGATAATTAAAATTAATAAATTGATTAGATTGAAATCCTGTTTGTGGATTATTTTGTTTCTCCCACACATCTAGCCGGGTTTACAGGTAGATAAGAGGATTCAGATGTAAGCAGGAACCAGCCGCTATCACAGGCTTTATGTTCCTTAAGGTATCTGCCTACGTTTTTAAATCAATGTTTGACTGAAATTCAAAAAAAAAATTTTTTTTATACTTGCTATTTTGTGCAGGGGAAAAAATCGTTAGAAGCCCGAAAGAAAAAACTTAATGAGGAGGAAAGTTTGAAAAACACAGTTTTGAGAAAAAAGTGTTCAAGTCCAAGTCCAATTAAAACAATGAAAATCCTAACTTACCCTCAATCGGTGATGTCTGGTGGCGAAGACTAAAACACTTCGACAAAATATTCAATAACTATAGATGTTTCCTTTCAAACCTCTACAAACTTGTATGAAAGAACATTTGTATAGAAGTGTCAATGGCATCAAGCCGACTGTACACAATAGGCCCAGCCATCGATTGCCAACTCAACACTCCGAAAAGCTGCTCTTTTAACACTTGCTTCTTTATAACGATTTCAAATTTTTAAAAACCACTTTACCATCTTATTCTAGACATGTTAAAAAAGCAATTACTGGAAATTTTTTTTTTTGAATTTTTTTAACCCATCACATGGGTGAATCTCCTTAATCTCCTTATCACAGAACAATTTTTACCGCATAAGTGGTTCTTATTAATAATAATTTTTTTCTCCATATAATCTCGATCTATTTTAATCTACACCTTTCTGATGCTGAAAATATAATGTGCTAAATCACATGAATGAAAACTTTGAACGAGCGTACAAAATAAGGAATTCTCATTTTTACATGGAAAAAAATGGAATTATGAATAAAATGGACTTAAAAATGGAAGAAATATCAGTGTCAAATATTATCAAGCAAAAAAGATTTAAAAAAAATGAAATATAAATTCCACATTTTAAAAACCATTTAAGACGATATGGTACCCAAAAAATCATCAACTACCGAAATTTTTTATTGGCTTATTTGATACCTCGAATCTTTATAAACATGCCTGCAAAATTTCAAAGCTTTACCTGCATTTTTTTTTTATCAATTATGGAGCAATATTTGATGCTAGTCAAGACTGCCACGCCCATATTTCAGATTATCTGCTACAAAAGTGCCGAACAAAAAATGAACTAATTATTTTTCTACCACGCACAAATGAGATTAACATATGTAGAATTATATATGCAGTAACAAATCATTTCAAGAAAGAGCTATGCAATTCATGCAAACATTATAGTTTGTGTATTGTTTATTGAAGAGCAAATAGATTTTGTCAAGATATATAAAAGTTGTACGTGTTTTTTATGATATTATTATGAATGAAATTAAAACTTCAAAACAGATTCTCCCAAAGCACAGCTACTAAATCTTATTTTGATAACTCAGGTAATTAAAAATCTAATTCGCAAGAATAGCAAAACTCGGTGATGTATATAAATCCCATGTGTGTGAAATTCAACAAATTTATTACTAAAATATTTTAAGATATTTATTTAAACAATTGCGCAGATACAGTTCTTCGATTTTGATATATTTTACCTATAAATTGTTATTTGATTTTGCTTTCTTTCGTGTACAATATTTAATATGCGAAGGCTTTTAAAATCACGGAAATAAAAAATAAAGGCATAAGCATCTTTTGTACAGGTTGTGCAATATTTAAGTTGCAAAACTGATCAAAGAATTAGCTCTTAGGTGTGTGTATTTATATTTTTTATAATTATTACGGTAAAGTTTTATGAAATATTGATTTTTTATTCGTTTTCTTCTGTATATTCATTATGCAAGTATACTGTTTAATTGTTCTATATTTTTGCAATTTCTTACGGTAAGTAGTTTTAAATAAGGTAATTAACATTTCATAAAAGCTTCAGATTATTCAAAGAATATTATATCATGGTATTCATGGAATAAAAACTTCCAACTCATTTTTCTCCATGTTGAATTTTTGTACATATACTGTTATTCAAAACCCTAAGGCTTTTTTGATAATTGAAGTATGGGTTTGAAATTTTTTATACGTGTTCTGAAATGCAGGTTTTGTAAAACTGTACATAGAATTAGCTCTAACATGTTTAGTACTTTTTTTAAAAAATTTCAAAATCAAAATTAATGTTTTTTTGAGAATTTTTAGAAGTTTAACTTTAAAAAAAATTAATAAAAAATTAAAGAGCAGCAACAGAAAAAAACGCACTTGCACTGTTTTATGTAGTATATTATAAGGTTCTTGAAAAAAATTTTTGAATGAAAAGAGACACTTTTAAAAAAAGCCTTAGAAATTTAAAAATTGTTTAAAAAATTCAAAAAATTTAAATTTTACAAACATTTTGCAACAAATTAAAAAATTTTTTGTATGGAATTATTATTAAATATTAACCTTTATAAAATACAATTAAAATCAAATATTAAAAATAAAAAAAATTGGGAAGATGGTACCATATTGCCTTAAAAGTGAAATCACGCAAAAAAAAAAAAAAATACTTGTAATTCGAGAGATAGATGTAGTTTGAGAAAGCAAGTAATCAGTGCTGTTTTTACGGAATGGGCATCTTTGTATGCTAATTAGTCTTATCTTAATATACCCGGAAGGAAATGTCTCGATTAGATAATTTTTAAGTATGTTGGGGTATTAACAAAAATGATTTTTTTGTTTTTATTTATCACTTGTTTATTTTTTTTAACTCATTATATTTGTGTTGTGTTTTGTGTAATGCTTTTATTATACCTCACTTGTTTGGAATTACATAAATAGTTCGCCAATTTTTTTGTGTGTGTCAATAGTATTTCCCCTACCAATCCATTAATTTTTTTGTTGCATATTGCAATTATTTGTTGTATCGAATTACTGACGATTTTGAGAATCGTCAGTCATAACAAACACATAAAACATTGATCAAAAAAATTAGTGCAGCAAGCATAAAAGTTGAGACGGGTTCTTACGCGTTTCACTAACCTCCTCGTACTCTTTAATATTTTATTTATTTCAACCAATCTCCACCGGGAGCCAAAGCATGATTTATGCAAATGAGATATTTTATATAAGTTCGGGTTTAGCGAGTTAGAGAAGGGGAATGAAATGAAGGGAGAAGAGAATGAAATGAAATGAGAAAGTGTTTTTCAAGTGTAAACGTAGATGTTGTGAGTAGAGTCTATCGTACCGTTGTGGATAAAATTAGTTCATAAAAGAACTGCGAGAATAGCTGAGAAAGAAGTCGCCTATTAAAGGAATCCAATCAAGATATTAAGGAAGCAGCTAGACGAACCTGCCATAACATAAGAAATCAGGTTAGTTTTATTTGTTCCCAATTAAGTATAAGTGTGTAGCTGTAATTGTACGCGTCGACCCTTCGTAGATTCAGATAGGATTCCGTCGTTCATGATTATTGAATCCTTCTCATTCTCCACTGTGTTTTATTGTTCTTAAAATTGAATAGAATTTGTGTAATCTCTTGATTAAGAAAAGTCAATAAATAAGATTGATTTGTTAAAATAAGTAGTGAATTTATTATGCATTCAACACAGTCAGATTCAGGTAATACCCGAAGGGGAGTTGATAATCTTAGAGGTAGCGAGAGGCTACGACAAAGTGAAGAAATCTTTGAAATATAGATAGCCATGTACGGGCATAAAATGGAAAGTATAGGTGTAGCAAAGCTCAATACAAAAAAGAAAGAAAGAAAGAAAGAAAAAGAATGACAATTTTAGGAACGTTAATTCTTTGGAATGGTATAAAGAACATTAAGCGATGCTTAAGGCCAACAATTTGGTTACATGTGAATGACAAAAAACTGATTGTTTAGAATTGATAAAGATTATTTAACATGGTGTGGGGTCTCCCTGAACTGCTAAGACTGCCGCACACGTTCAACATGAATATGACGAGATTACCGGTGAAACTTTGGGAAATACTGTTCCACTCTTAAAGGAGTGCAATATTCACGTCCCAGCTAGTAAGCTAAGGCAATGATCTCGCTGAATGCCCCTCTGATGAGTCCCAATCATGCTGAATAAAATTTAGGAAAGGATAACATGTTGACCACTCCATACGCTATATTTTTCCAACTTCAAGAAAGCTCTCTACAAGACGAGCTGTGTGATTTCTGGCATTATCCTGTATTAAAAGAAAGGAATCCCCAATGACTGCAGCATAACGTACAACAACGACACAAGGTTTTAGGATCTTGTTTGCATGTATTCGAGCCGTTGAATCGCCCTTCCGTATGATATGCTGATCAGTACGTCCACCTATGCTGATACCAGCCCATACCATCAAGCCACCTAGCCTGTAATGTGATCTTTCCTGAAAGATTACTGGGTTATTTCAAATGCCCCTTCCTCACTGTACCAAAACACGTCAGACATCACACTCTAAACTGAATCTGGGCTCCTCCGTAAACAGCACTTGACTCCAAATACTTTATATGCAATGTTAATCAGCCCACTTTCTTCGGGCCGCATAGTGTCTTGCTGAAAATAAATGAATACACACCATTGGTCTATATGAATACAGATCAAACACTTGAAGAACATTTCGGATTGTTTGGCTTAAGACTTTTCACCCTGTTGCCAAAAAAAGTTCTTTTTAATCCGCTTCGTATTGTCTGATCTGTCTCGAAGAGCTATTTCCAGGATATATCGGTCATTATTTTCAGTGGTAACTCGTGGACGACCTTGTCCTGGCCAACGTCGAACTTACCCTGTACCTTAAAATTGATTTCACAGTCTTAAACTGACACTTATTGCCACTCCACCAGTATCCGCTACATTTCTTTTTATTTGCCCCGATTCCAGTCTCCCGGTAATACACCGAGCCATGGATTATGATAGATCCCGTTGTCGTGACATTCTCCAGTCCTTTTTTCTCAAAAGTACAACCGAAAGTTTGAATTTTACCATTGAAACAACGAAAAAAAAAAAAAACCACCTTCTATGAAATCACGATATCAGCTATTGTTTTCTGTTTCTGGTTTTTGACCGTATGTACGTTGATTTGCATACGAAGTTTTCTTTTCGGTTTTCTGCTATGTTTTAGACTATGGATGTTTTGTTTAACGTTAGTTATTGAAAGAAATATATGTGCAATTTTGTTAAATCCATGGGCTCTCCTTATTTATTTAAACAGTGTATAGAGAATAATTATTTTAACACTTTCTAAGGCCGTGGTATAAGAATACTTACCACCAATTGCCAATTTTTCCCCGTCAAATGGAGGCAAGGGGGTTGACAACGTTTTTCGGAATGGTGTCAGAGATGAAAACCATGAGAAAAACGGGGTTTCCAAAAGGGCGCCAAGAGACGAAAAAGCGAGGTTTCTAAAATGCAACAACGGAGAAAACATAGGAAATGCATACCTTAGATTGATTTAAGACCTTCAATCCTCTCACAACCGCATATTCTTTCCAAATTTTGGGGGTATATTCTGAAATACTATATATTCCTCATTCATACACTAATCAATCATTTTTATTTTTTGCCTATTTCATTAAAAACAGCGCCGGTTTACCCATTGGGCATGAGCAAAACACGATTTCCAAAACGTTTTCTATAAGAAAACATGGAAAAAACATCACTATACTAATTAATCATTTTTTTCTTACCTCTTTCATTCAAACGAAGGAAAACAAGATAGCATTGGCATCGCCAAGTAATTTTAGTGCGTTTTTCACATGTTGTATTTTACAATAATGCAACTAATGAACGTTTTACTAACAGAAAATAGTACTATACTTTAAAAATTTTTTTTAAAAAAATTTAAAATTTAATAAATTTAAATATGATTCGGCTCATTTAGGGCACAAATGCGACCCAATGCCGAAAACCCGAGGTCAATCGGTTGCTTATTGCCTGAGAAAAAGGTACTACAAAATATGGAACGAAGACGAAGACGAAATTTGCGTCCAAATAGCCCTTTTTTTACACTACGTGAAAAACGCGCTAAAAAGAAAGAAGCTTCTAAGGGGAAAAAAAGGTGGATTCCAAAATGGTTTCTAAAAGAAAGACTTATCTCTAAGTTTTTGATCCACAAGAAAGCTATGTTCTCAGCTTAGAAAAAAATTTATTATTTTTTCGTCTGCAGGTTTACTGTCTTGATTTGAGAAGCCACGGTGAGAGTCCATTCTGCGAAAAATGCCCAATGTTCGAGATATGTGAGGATGTCAAATACTTCTTAAAAGTGAACGAACTTCAGAAAGTCAGTTTCGTGTGCCACAGTTTCTCCACTACGATTTCTTACATGGTTGCCCTAGAAAAGGTGAGTTTCCTTTTTCCTTTCATATTGAATTCTGCATGAGAGATTGGATTCCTACGATATTCACAAACGGACATTCTGCACTATTTACCGAAACCTATATTAGAAAGAGAATAAACAACTTCCGTGTTTCGCGCCATTTCGATAATCATTCTATAAATCAATTTAAAGAAAGGGACGTTTTAAGATATGCAGCAACTGGTTTGGGGCCCGAGGCCTCCACTCATTCTGGACTTGGACATAAAAGATAATAATCCTAATAAGCTTAGTTGTCAAATGCTATTCCCTGACATATATTCTGAAAAACTGGGAAATGAGAATTATATGTCAACTTGCAGCAGTGACAAGACTGTATTGTAATATCATGTCCATCGTCCAAGTCTACGCTATGGTCTATCCCCATACACACACCAGTCGTTCCCAAATTTAATGTACCTGTGGACCCCTTTTATACGAAAATCTTGTTCATGAGCCCCCAAGAGAAAATCAAAATGTTTATGTACAGGTTGATTCATAAAGAAATATACAGTTTCAATGAAATTTAAATCAATAACAATGCAAGATATTATACAGACTACGACAATAAAGTTCGGTGGACAGTCCTGTAACATTAATGTAGATGAAATGATCAGGTCGTCTTTAGCGACGAATCCAGATTCAATCTCAGCAGTGATGACAATCGTGTTCGTGTGTGGAGACCCCGTGGTGAACGCCTCAATCCTGACTTTGCTTTAAAGCGACACACCGCTCCCACAGCTGGTGTGATGGTATGGGGTAGGGTTTCTTTCCCGGGATCCCGAGAAATCATAAGATTTTTGTACTTTTTCCATTCCCGGAAATTAGACTTCGTTCCCGGGATTTCCCTGGAACCACACGGGGCTTGAATTATCTATGAGGTAGCTATTTTTGATTTAACCTTAGATTTCTATTTCGGACATCATTAACTGAACCTATTGTGGCAATTTGCGATCGTTCACCCCGAACTTCCGGACAAAAGAATGTTCGCTACCCCAAGTGTTGGGTAAGAGTGTAATATGAGAACTTTGGATGTGTGTGTGTGTGCTTTTTTCCACAGCTAGCTGTGGGTGTATCGAGCTTCGTTAACAAGTAATAATTGGGTTTTTAAAGCAATCGCATTTCATTGCCAACCACAACTATGTGATCGAAGTTCCAAGATCTAGATTTGCGTGGATAATGTAAGTATTAATACTTAAAAGTGTTATTTGTTTAATCATTTAAAAATTTTTTTTTCAAATACTTGTCTTTATTATGAGCTATTTAATTGAATCAGCAATTTGAAGAAGGGAATGAACCCACAAACTGTTTTGAGGGAGAATATTTTCATAAGAAATCGCGCAATTTTTCTTATTTATTATTTTTCTAAACTTAACTTTCGTGTGAGATTCTTATATTTATATTTATTTATATTTATGTAACAATAATACAGAAAGTCCATAAACAAGAAATCGGCAAAACAAATAAAATATTTTAAATATAACCATTAATATGTTTAACGTACATAATCGGCACTTCAGCAGCAAATGAGTTTTCAAGCATATATTAATATTTATCTCTTAGTAGCAACATTAGAGAAATAATTGATTCAGCTTTGACTAATTAATTTTCAAATGCAGTGAGTCAGTAATGGAACATTAATTTCAGTAATTATTTTTCAAATGTTAATTTCTTTTCCTTGAGATTTTTAATTTACAAAATCTTTAACTGTAACATTTTTTCCATACCTGAGTGATAAAAGTATAAATTGCTTCTGCTATCTGAAATCCTATTTCAAAAATGAATAATCAATTTATTATGTATCTTTTGTACTTTTTAGCTCATAAGAATTAATTTTGTAATTTATATGTATCCTTATTTAAAAAGGATTATTGATTTTATTTAAAAATAACTTGTTTTTAACTTTTTAAAAATTTTGATGTATTTCCGGGAATCCCGGGAACGACAATTACATTCCCGGGAATGGAAAAACCCGGGAAATCAGAAACCTTACTATGGGGGGCAATTGCCTACAGTACACGGTCTCCCCTAGTATTGATCCGTGTCACCATGACCGCCCAGCGGTATGTCCACGACATCCTGCAACCACATGTATTTCTACTCATGCAACGGCTCCCAGGAGCCATTTTTAGACAAGGCAATTCTCGGCCTCACACGGTGTCACAAGACTGTCTCCGCACTGTTACTACCCTTCCTTGGACTGCCCGATCCCCAGATTTGTCTCCAATCGTGCATGTCTGAGATCATTTGGGACGGCGAGTTGGGTATCCCATGAGTTTGAAAGAACTAGAGGCAAGGTTACAGCAAATATGAAACGAAATGTCTCAAGATGCCTCAATGCCCGATCGTATCGCATCGTGTATTCGCGCTAGATTGGGTTCAACAGGGTATTAAATCCTCCGTCCTTTTGCATTTTTCTCGCAAATAAAGGATCCTTTTTCTTTGATTTTCTAATCATTTACTTATATCAAAGTAGTCATTAGGTATGTAAAATTTCGTTTCATTTTGACGACTCCTTCTTGGTGCGCTAATTTTTTTGTGTCCATGTGTGTATACACTGCAACGATCTGCAATACATGTCCAGGAAACTTTGCAAGAAGTCGTCTTTTGGGATGGAGTTCAAAAGCCTCGTCACGTTTCATTGGATGTTAGGAATATCGTCAGTATCGATAATACGTTTTTCTTATCCTTGAATTCTGAATAACGATTTGTCACACGGATTCACGATTAATCTGTAGTTCATCAGTTATCGTGCGCACAGTTAATTGACGATTATCTTAGTCTTTAAATTCCTCCTTTTCTCAATGTTTTCATCACTGACGGAGGTCACCAGTCTTCCGCTACGGGGGTTGTCAGAAACACTTTTGCTTTTCATGGCAGTACTTGAACTTTATAAACACAAACCAGCATCACATAAGTTTCTCTTAGCGTTTTTCCAAGCTTAAAACAAAACTTTAAATTGTTCTTTTGCTCGTTCATTTTCCTGTTCTCATTTGAAAACCAACGTACTAAGCAAGCACTTTGTAAAACAAGTCTTACACGGAACTCAAAGGAGTCCTGAACAATGGTGGTGGCAGCTGGATAACGCATTTGCAGCTTTTTGTTTCGCCAGTGTTGCCAGATCGGCCATTTTGACTTCATTCACCGAATTTTATTGTCAGAGGTTTTACATTACTTGTAGTAGAATTCTATGGAATTACTTTAAGTTTTGTTAGAGACAGTCACAAACGTTCTATGTGTGAACCCTTAGTCACATGACACACATTGAGCTGGTAATCCGTTTCAGTGCTAAGATATCTGAATCGAGTCCAGTGATTGCAGTTGTGATACGCTGTTTAAGTTCCGCTAAATTAACAGAAAGGGGAAGGACTAATACCTTGTCTCTTACGTATCTTTTTAAGAAGATATCACAAGGTATTATGTTAGGACTTCTAAATAGATATTTGGTGAGTGACATGTTGTAGTCCACGACTCGATCAATCCATCGGAGAAGGAGATGTTTATCGAGGTAATCTCGCATATTGACCGACCAGTGTGGTGGTGCACTTTCCAAATGGACAATGAAGCTGTAATTGTCGTCCTGTAGCTGAGTCACCAATCAAAGAGTTCACATATGATTAAAAAGCTATTTTTTTCCGTGACAGTTTTGTAATAACCCCCCTTCCCGTCTACCCTGAGACCCAGCTAAAGGAGTGGAAGAAAGTGAAGGATGATTCGGCATGATAATTTCCAATTATTTTATTTTCTCATCACTGTAATCGACTCAAAAACAATTCAATGCAACACAATAAATCAAGTCTCTGTTGATTGTTCCAATCACAGAGAACAGTGACATACATCTAGCATATCGACCACTTTAAAATAATCGATCTACTACCTCAATATTACTATACAGGGTAACTATCTAACTAATGGCCACTTAACCTCTTTAATACTTTAAACATCTAACTTAATATGAAGGTGACCATACCTGAACTGTAGGCAGTCTTCTTATAAATTTAGGTTTAATCCTTCAAATATCACCTTCCTGTCTTTAATCTCTCCCACGGACATTCTAACCTTTTTTCGGTATTCTTCCCTTTGTATCTCACATGTAACCTTTAGTTAACTAACTTTCTAACCATCTCACTTTCTAACTCCCTCAATTTCTACTATCTATATTGTTAGTAAGCGAACCTGAACTATATATAATAAATATAAGTTGCATATCACGTCTTCTTAGGAGAAGGTTGATAGTTTTTAATAGCCCCAAAGATTTCCCAAGAGGGTTAGTGTAAGGAAGCCAATAGATCCATCACAGTTTGCTAAATTAGAGTACATAAAAAAGTCTTTTCCGCTGCAGACACCACCACTTCCACTGACTAATCACATGGCACGCATGCTACTGCCTACAGCACTTCCATCAGGGGAGAGACAGACACTTGTATCTAAAAATATTCCGTATTATTACAAAGAATATTAGTGTTTTATGTTCAAAACCATGGAATATTTGTTGGATTCGCTTCAGATCTCGAAATCATGCATAAAATCAAATTGGATTGTAGGCTAAATGTAGGACTCTTTTAAAGTACCATATTTTTGACAAGCCATTGTGGTATACCCGTCCATGGGTCCCTAACAGAATATGGCAACCCCTTAGAATAGTTTTGAGGATCTGGCTTGGCAGACAATCACTAGATGTAAACACACTAAGCCAACCGATGTGTGACGAGCACCACAACAAACTAATATAGAACGAGAAATGTTGCCTCTTTCACCATATCATTCTATGTGACGTCGAGATTCGGTTCCTGTTTCAATCTGCATAGACGGCCGCAACCACGATCGACCCGACAGCCATTGTGCTGCTCTTGTCGATACCTGTATTTTGTATTTCTATCTACATTGTTTTCATTCAAAATTTTTATTTTTTAATCTCAAAATTTTTTACCGTTAAAATCATTATAAATTTATTTTAACTTTCATAACAATAGAAACGGGTTACAAATATTTTAATTTATACTAACCCTTCGATAGACCATCTAACATTGTTCACGGAGCCCCAAATTAATTTTAATTTGCCACAGTCCCCATCAGAAGCCGCAAGGGGTCTGGGTCCGTAAAAACCCCTTTGAAAAAGAACCCATGCCATGTACTAGTGGTCTTCTACCCGTAGCACGCTGATGGCATTTTAGTGGATCCTCATTTAGAGATTTGAGGTAATTTAAAAAAAAAAAAGGAATTGTTCGCATTTGTCATAAAAACGCTATTCTTTTCTGTTAATCTTGAAATTTAAAACATTTCTCTAATGTGTTTGATATCCATTTGAAATAGAAAAATTTCCAGTAACTGACGAATTTTTCAAAATATTTACTGTGTCATAAAGAATCTGACTATGCATAAAATCCCAGAAATTTTCGAAAAAAAGGTGGTATTTGTATGTATATGTGTGATATCTCTAGTCGACATCAAGTTTTTTAAAAAACAGTTTTATTCAGCGAGCAATCGAAGCATCTTACGCGGAGAGAAAGCGGACGCCAAGTGAGATTTTAATTGGGATGCTTATACCCAGAACTGTTTTTAGTTTATGTGTTCTACTTGAAAGTTAAGGATGGCAGCATATGGAGGCAAGAGATTTCAATGCCGATATACCGGGATACCGAATACCGGTATTTTAAACCATTTGCACAATTGTGTAATACCGGTATTCACAAGTTTAAATACCGTTTGTTTTATATTTACAAGAACTTTTTAAAATTGTCTCCACTATATGTTCAGGAATAGCCATTATGGCAAAATAGTATGCGTTTTTGTTTTTATGCCTCCGTAACGGGCGAAATTAATTAGACTGTGAATATAAAGTTGCATCGTACAATCAAGAGAAGTGATAAAATATGCGAATCATCCAAGGAGGCGGGCCAAAACTATCATATTACAGCTCACCGCGATACTGCACACGCGCAGGATTCGTAGTCTGATATTCGTATCTGTGAAAACAATGTTGTAGTAGTGAATGAAGCGCGTAATATTTCGATATTTTATAAAATTGATGAGTTTGTCATTCACACACATTGTATTTGCATATCGGACAGTACAATTTTGCATTATGTTTTAAGATCACATTTAAAAAACTTGTAATATTACCACAGACTAAATAGTAATATTTATACATTTTATTGTAAAAATAAAAAGTAAGAAAAAAAGGAACATCTTTAAAAAAAAGATGTCCCTTTACTTTTTTTGTGAATCCTTCCTGTTATAATTTATAAGTTACAAATTATTTTTGTGACATTTACACTCTCTAATAAAACTGCAAATAAAAAAAGAAACGCCTGTGTTTCCTTTCTTTTTCTAAAATTTCCACTACCAGTATTAAAACCGGTATCCCGGAATAAATTAGACTGTGCAACTGAATTAGGGATACCTACCTAGTAATGAGTTGGGCCTCAACTGGCCTTTATAACGGCTGCCACACAACGATGTAAAGATTCAACAAGTTTCTAGAAACGTTCCACGGGAATGACTTGCCAAATATTGGCTAAAGCTGCCCATGATTCAGTAAGGTTCGTTAGTGTTGTGTGGTGGCCTTTCACGTCTTGTTCCAAAACACCCCAAAGATGCTTAATAGTATTTAAATCTGAGCTTCTAGGGGGCCAATTTATGACAGAAAAGTCAGAGGAATGCTTATCCAACCAGCCAGTAGCCAACCGGGACTTGTGAGAGGTACAGTTATCTTGCGGGAAAACTCCATTTCCGTGTGGATAACCGAAGAACATAAACGGATAGAGATGATCACCCAGGAACTCTACGTATCGAATTGCATTGAAGGAGGTTAGTACACATACCAAAGATCTCAAACAGTGCCACGCCACTAAAAACACTCCAGACCATGATTGAGCCACCAAGACCTTGCACAGTTCCCTCCTGCCATGCAGGATCCATGGCTTCATGAGCCTGATGCCAGATTCTCAGTCTCCCGTCAGCGTTGTCGGAATCGAGATTTATCACTCCATGCTACTCGTTTCCAGTCCTCTACACTCCAGTCTCAGTGCTCTCTTGCCCAGGCAAGACGTGCACCCTGATGGCGAGCATTGAGCCATGGTACTCTTGTAGGTCGAACGCTCCCGAAACCCATACGGTGAAGTGAGCGTTACACAATCCGTTTACTGATTGTACAATTGGCACCCTCATTCAACTGGGTGGTAGTTTGAGCTAATGTTTTGCTTCGCTGGCTACGTACAATATTCTTGAGCCGTCTCTCACCACGCACTTTCAAGGCTAATTGTCGTTTGCAGTTTGCCCGATTGCTAGTTTTGTCCCCCATCCATGTATTCTTGGTATACTCTTGATACTGTCAACCTTACAAATCCTAGCTGTCTGACGATTTCGGAAATTGAATGGCCCATCCGTCACGCACCTACGATTTTTTTACGATGGAAGGCGTCTAAATCAGGCAGTTTACCCATACTGGCAATTCCAACAACTAGTTCAGAACAACCACAGTACGCGCTATACATGCAGTTACCTTAGCACCCTCACTTGCGCATACATGATGCTCCGCGTTGCACAATTTGCATAGTCTTTGATATCCCTAATCCAGTGGCACTTCAGTGTATACATTGCCTACTTAAGCGGGCCGCATGTGTTGTCTATTTTTGTGTAGGGGCCTTGAGCCTCAAGAAGTCTTAGGACGACACTGTTTAAATGCCAAGCGCTTATTGAGGAAAAAATATCCGATTGATTTAAGGCAGGGTCTCCAAACTACGGCCCGCGGACAGATTTTGTCCGGCCCGCGGAGAGCTAGCGTACTTGAAAACTCCTTTTAGAGAACATATTTTTATAGCAAATTAAATTTAGTTTTCTGAAGTATTCTAATTTTATGTTGAATAATTATTAATATGATATCTACATTGATATGGTCATGGGCTAACTACTCATAACATTGTTGTAGGCTTATTGTTATTGTTTTTGTGATAAGTTGGATAAAGAAACACAGAATTGTAATGAGTAAAGACATGTATAATATGCAGAAAATTTAACTTCAGTATATAATAACTAACAAATTATTGAAATGAATCCAACTAATATTTTATACATTTTAAATAAAAACATAACTTATAACAAGCATAATGACATGAAATACTAATGAGATTTATGTAATTGAGATTTTCCACTGACAATAGTTTGTAGTTGTGGACTAATTTTACTTGTACCAATTATTAAAAGAGATTTAAGATGCTCATCAGTTAATTTTGATCTGTAAACATTTTTTATGTACTTCATTTTTGAGAAGGTCTTCTCACACAAATAAGTAGTACAAAAAACAGAAAACAGCCCACGAGCAAATTTATGCAAATTATCAAATTGTGTCGGTGGAAGACTCTTATAAAATTCCAACAAAGATGAGTTTTGATATTTGTTCTTAATTATATCACTGCACTGTAGAGATCAATCATTTCCATTTGAAGTTCCGGGGCTAGGATTTCAATGTCAGTATCAAAAGGATTCTGAAAAATCTTAATTTGATTCACAATGGCATCAAAGTCCGAGAAACGAGTATCAAAATTTATTTTCAAAGCACTCAAAGTTTCGATTGCAAAATCGATAGGAAACTCAGTCTCAGTGGTGTGGCTGAATATTTCACATGTTTTAAAATGTGAAAAACATTTACTTCGTAGTTGTGATTGAAACAGTATCAATTTCTTCCGGAATGATTTGATATTAGTATATAAATCAGGAAGATGCTGGTTTTCTCCTTGCAATCTCAAATTCAGTTCGTTCACATGTTTTGTCAAATCAACATAGGATGCTAACTTCCACAGCCATGTGTTGTTTTGTAATTCAGTAAGAGGGCTATGCTTTTCATTCAAAAAAATTTCGATCACTGCTCGAAGTTCAAAAAAGCGCTGAAGGACTTTCCCACAACTAAGCCAACATACGGCAGTATGATAAGGTAAGTCATTTTCTCCAATCTCTCAATAAATTGTCGGAATTGTCGGTGATTCAGCCCAAAAGATCTGATAAAATTAACAGTTGATATGACTGGTTTCAGAACTTCAGACATATCCAAACATTTTCCGCACAAAGACTGTTGATGAATGATACAATGTAAGACTAATGGTTTTGAACCACCGTCATTTTCTACAGCCTTTGACACAAGAGCGACCACTCCTTTATCTTTCCCACTCATGTTTTTGCCTCCATCAGTTGTAATACATTTCAAGTTTTTCCATCGAAGGTTCTTTTGATTAATGGCCATTTCAACTCCTTTAAAAATATATCTACCAGTAGTTGTGCCATGAATACTATACATATCAAGAAATTCTTCATGCACTTCATAGCTTTTATCTACTCCTCGAATATAAATCAACACCTGAGCAGTATCTGACACATTCGTTGACTCATCCAAGGCCAAAGAAAGCTACTCAACATGTCCATTTTTGTCGAACAGTTGAGAGGATATATTTTCAGCGATGTTTTCTACCCTTCGAGCCACAGTGTTTGCTGACATACTGACAGTTTTTAATAAATTTACCTTTTCAGGGCACATTTCTTCGGCTACTGCAATTATGCATTCTTTGATCATTTATCCATCGGTGAATGGTTTTCCACGTTTTGCAATTTCAAGAGCCACACGAAAGCTGGCACGAGTTGCAGCCTCTTGTTCAGTTTTGAGTTTTGTAAATGAAGATTGCTGCGATTTCAATCCGCACTTCATAGCTTCGAATTTTTCTGTCCGCAAACTTCCTGTATATTTTGAGTAATTTTGAAAATGTTTAGTTTCATAATGACGTTTAATGCTATATTCCTTGAGAACGGCTATGCTTTCATTGCAAATCAAACATAGCGCCTTGTTACTGGACTCAATTACGAAATACTGAGTGTTCCACTGATCTTTGAATTTTCTGCATTCACTATCAATTTTTCGCTTCTTTTCCATACTACTAAATCACACTCAAAAGCAACAATTCAAATCAAAATACTGTTACAAAGATGTCTTAAACTTAAACACGCACAAACACGTTTTAAGGAGGTACGCACTATTTTATTTCACAACAGTGTCATAGGAACTGACTTGTGGTTGCGCCACTAGCCTTCTTATATATTCCAACTAGCTGTTACCCGCCCGCTTCGCTGGGTATTTCATGATGTTTTATAAATTTTTACTGCTTATATATATATATGTATAAATTATTGATATCTAAGTCCTAGCATTAAGAATTCGATTGAACTGAAAAATATACTTATACCTGTAACTGTCACCTGTTGATAAAAAAAAAGGGCAGAACTCATCTAATTTGCATTTTCTAAAAATCTCTAAAATTGAAGCATAGAATGATGCTTGCTCTTTCGTAACTCGAAAACCAAGTGGATTCCCGCAAAACCAATTTTCGGTGGATCTCTACTCTGTAAATTGAACATGCAAGCCAAATTTCAAGTCTAAATCTAACAGAAAAAAGCAAAAGTTTTACTATAAATATCCCCGTAATCCCGTTGAGAGCCGTTTTCCAAAATTACCGCTCTTAGCGGATTTCAATTCAACAAAAGAAAAATGCAAACCAAATTTCATTATTATAGTCCTTGTAGCTCGAAAAAAGTAATTTTTTTTGTCAATACGTCCCAGTAACCCCCTGCAACCCCCAGAACTTGATTTGCTTAAAATTTATTCTTAGTGGATCCCTATTCAGCAAAAGAAACATGCTTAACAAATTTCAAGTATATGGGTCTAACAATTAAAAACAGGAATTTTTTTCTGTAACTCCTCTTGACCCCTCGCAAACATCTTTAGGGGTCAATTTTCATTTTACTCTTTGTTAGAGAAACTCTATTTCATGAAAGGAACATGCCTACCAATTTTCAAGCAGGATGATCAAGTAGTTTAAAAATGGAAATATTTATCGATTACGCCTCTTAATCTCCCGAAATTAAACTTGGTAGTTGATATTCGCGAAACCCATTTTGTAGCGGTTCTCTACTTTACGAAAGGAATCTGCTTATCAAATTCACAAGACTATACGTCTAACAGTTTAAAAATGGGGATAATTGTCTATAACGCCATTTGAGCCCCCGCAACGCCACTTCTGGGTCTGTTTTCACAAAACCATTTTGTAGGGGAATTGCACTCTATGAAAGGAATCTGCTTAGCAAAATTTGAAGACTGTGCGTCCAATTCATTAAAAATGCAAAAAAATTATCAATAACGCCCCTTGAACCCCCGCAACACCACCTAGGGGTCGATTTTCACAAAACACATTTTGCAGTGTATTTCTATCCTATGAGAGGAATCTGCTAACCAAATTTCAAGACTGTGAGTCTAATAGTTTAAAAAAAGAAATAATTATTTATATCTGCCCTTAACACCCCTTGGGGATCAATTTTCTCCAAACCCGTTTTGTAGCGGATATTTACTCCATGAAAGAAACATTCCTACCAATTTTCAAGCAGGTAGGTCAAATAGTTTAAAAACGAAAATATTTATCTCTTACGCCACTTATTCCCCTGCAACGCCACTTAGAGGTCTGTTTTCACAAAACCTTCTTATTGTTGATATCTACTCTATGAAAGAAATCTCTTTATCAAATATAAAGACTGTGCTTCTAATAGTTTAAAAATGGACATAATTATCTATAACGCCCCTTAAGTCCCCTCAACGCCACTTGGGAGCAATTTTCACGAAACCCATTTTTAGCGTATCTCTACTCTGCTTGCTAAGGAATCTGCTTGTTAAGTTTCAAGACTGTACGTCTAATAGTTAAAAAATCGGTATTTATAACGCCCCTTAAACCCCCTACCCGCAACACCCCTTGGGGTCAATTTTTTAAAAACCCATTTTGTAGCGGATATTTACTCCAGGAAAGAAACTTACCTACCAATTTTCAAGTAGGTAGGTGAAGTAGTTTAAAAACGGATATATTTATCTATTACGCCCCTTAATCCCCGCAACGCCACTTAGAAGTCTGTTTTCACAAAACCTGTTTATTAACTGATCATTATTCTACGAAAGGAATCTATTTATATCAAATTTAAAGACAGTGCGTCAAATAGATTAAAAATGGAAATAACTATCTATAACGCCCCCTAAGCCCCTGCATCGCCACTTGGGGGTCGATTTTCAGCAAACTCTTTTTGTAGCGGATCCCTACTCTCTGAAAGGAATCCGCTTACCCAATTTCAAGATTGTACATCAAGTAGTTTAAACATGGAAACAATTATTATTAAAGCCCTTAACCCCCCGTAACGCCCCTTGCGTTTCGAATTTCGGAAAATCCTTTCTTAGCTGATGTCTACTCTATCAAAGGAACATGTCTACCAAATTTCAAGTCTGTAGGTGGAATAGTTCCAGAGATTTCGTGATTAGTCAGTCAGTCAGTCAGTGAGTGAGTCGCTTTTCTCCTTTATATATATAGATTACTGCCATCTAGAAGTGAGTGGAAGACACCAGAACTTTCTCGAACCAACGAGATTATTCTGTACGTGCTATTAGCGCCATCTGTTAGCGATAGAAGGTACTACCTATTTCCGCTTGTGTCCACCAGATGTCGTGTCACGTTACTCCTCATGGCTCGTACTCTACGACTAATCTAGAAATTACAGATAATGACAGGAAAATTAATAATATGCCGTGTTGCCGTTTTCCGGACTTTAGTCCGATTTGCAGCCTTTTTTAAACGTTGCGTACTTTTAAGGACTTTTTTCTTCCATCAGTGGACTATTTCATTTTTTACCACCGGCAACAATGATAATATGGTTTTGGCCCTCGGAACTTACTGGAGTAATCAGTATGGCCCTAAGGCTGGAAAGTTTGGAGACCCCTGATTTAAGGTATCCGACTGGTTGCGACAACTTTTTTTTAAAAAAAAGGAAATATTGGGATTTTTCTTTTCGTTATTTTTAGATTTGTTTAGTATATTTTAAGAAAAATATGCTAACATTAAGAGGAGAAAAAGAAATTATTATTACTAAAATGGGAAAAAATAGGTAAAAATTTACAAACAAGATATCAATCATTGGCATGGCCAAGTAATTTTAGCGCGTTTTTCACATGTTGTATTTTACAATAGGAAAATTCGGGAAAAATATGGGAAAATTTAAATATGATTCGGCTCATCTAGGGCACAAATGCGACCAAATGCCGAAATCTCGAGGTCAATTGGTTGCTTATAGGCTGAGAAAAGGTACGACAAAATATGAAACGAAGACGAAATTTGCGTCCTAATAGCGCTTTTGTTCCACTACGTGCGAAACGCGCTAAAAATAGCATAAACGCGGACCATTTTGTACCAAAGGTTTATGAAGAAATTTTCAATTTTTTCATTCTAATGTGTTGCTATGTTATTCATTTTTGAAATGACCTTCAGGATAAGAGATATTTCCCTTTTTCAAAAACTAGAGCACTTTATCTCAGTTATTAAATGAAATTGCTTAAAAAAGCAGTGATTATCTTAACATAAGGGACTGTAAATTTTGTAATAAAACAGTGATTGATGAATCTGAAGGTTAAAACAATTCTACTATTATACAGAACTTACCGAAAAAAAATTTCAGTTAATTATTTTCAAAACTGTTTTAGCAATCGCGGGCCCGTTTGAGTATTTAAAAAAAACATATTTCGAGTAAAACGCGTTTTAAAGTATGACATCTTGCTTAAAGTAATGACATCTGCTTTTACTAAAACACTTGTAATTTTTGTTCTAGTGAACGGAAAATGATAAACTTGGTATTTTTATAAGGCTAATAAGATGGCGTATTATATAAATTCACAAAAAAATTTGTCTATTTCTGGCAAAATTCACAATTTTAGGGTAGTCGGATACCTTAAAGTCTATTAACGCTTCGGTGTCGCACATGAGCTACAAAACCTAGATTTTATGTAAAAAGCCCGTAACGCCAGTGAAGGCAGCACGTAATTATGCGATCAGAAGTACATGCGAATAGGCGTACGATTATGACACAAAATTAGGATAAAAACATCAGCAGTGATTAAGCATTTGAAAACACAAAATCACGTCATTCCCGAATTTTACTGCTGACTGTTGTCATTTGAGAGGCAAAAATACAGACGAGGAAATAGTTGTTAGACATCAGTGCTTCCTTCTCATATTTACCCAAACAAACCCTTGATGAAGATGGATGTAATGACACTGGAAAAAATGAGATGATTTATAGTTTATCCGGTGGAGTTCAAGTATAGCGCAAACAAATAAGCGTTATAAAGTGTCGATGTACTGATAAACGGAAAACATTTTAGAGACGGGTGTGTCAATTATGCTTCCACCCCAAATGTCACTGGTAGCCGATGTGACGATTTGGGAAAATTATGAGTAGCGTGAGACTTAAGAAATTAAATTATTGATTTATTACCACCACAGCTATTAATTACAATATTTACATTCATATATAAGATATTCAAACCATTGATTCTTTCAATACTCCTCCTCCTCAGTGGCTCGACAGCCCAGGGTGGGCATTCATTGGCCTTCACAAGAAGCCTCTTCCAGGCCAGCCTTCTTAATGTTGGTATTCTCCAATTCCTAATTTTCAAAGCTGGGAGATCTTTTTCTAGGCCATCTATCCATCTAAGATTTGGCCTGCCCTTTCTTCGTGTGCCAATTGGTTGAGCATTGTTGACTTTTTTAGTGGTGCGGTCGTCGTTCTTTCTGACAACGTGACCTGCCCATTTAATCCGTTGTATTTAGATAATTTCAATACTACAGAGTTTTTTTTGTTTCGTGTCGAGTGTTTCACACGGGTTGGCTCTCCACACACTCTCTTGAGGGGGGGGGGGCAGTTCCTTCTTACACCTCGAATTTCCCTCGAGGTTCAGATCGCAGGTGAAAATCCAGCTGTTGTTTTCCTCGTGGCCATCCCTTGTCGGCATGATATTAGATGAAAGGATCGCACATTATAAGGGTGCACGTGTGGGTTGGAGTGCCGTAATGCTATCTTCATAGGAAAGCGGATCATGGAGCGGTCAGGAAGGGAACGTTACACCGGGTGATGCATCGGTGAATCGCGGTTAATACACATTTACCAGACGGGTGTGTCATATTTACATTTTCGAAGGTACACATATAATTAGTGTTATTTTAAACCACAAAATGGGGCTACATGTCCACTACATTTAATTTAATCTAATCTTTTTGACCTTGTGTTTGTGAAATTCTTCCCAATTCTGGTATTTCGCTTAGATTTGGGAGAGGCAGATACAAAGTAAACAAAGCTCAGCTGAAGTACAGCTGTAAATGCATGTAATGTAATACTTCGAGCGAATTCAAATGCTTCAAATAAGGTTTTTTGTTTTATCTTTTAATTTTGGGGGATTTAAACATTCTACTCTGAATTCCGGTTTTTATTCCGTTTTTGTCTTGTTTTAGTGGATGGACATTTTTTTGCACTGGTATTGCGATGGCTAAGGCTTTTCTGGAATGCATTTTCCTAAATTAAATGTAAATGAATGAGGAGAAAATGCGCAGTTTTCGTACAAACAGTTACAAATCAGTGAAAAGAACAACCTTGAACTCTCTTGTGACTATGCCACGCGAGACTATGTGCTTAACTTTGCTTTAATCCTTTCTCTGTTGAGGTTTCGCAATTCGGATCTTCCTTTTTTTTCTTCCTTTTTTTTTCTTGCTTTAAGATGTGGTTTTTGTACCTCATTATTACCCACTGAAACTCTCACAAAAATTTAAAAAATTAAAAATCTTACGGAATTAGACGTGTTAGTTATCATGGCTCCAATTGGAAATACGCGAACTCAATATTTGCATTTAAAATACCAACAGGTTTCAAACTAGGAGGTTAATGGAGGCCTGAATATATGATGTGAACCACCGTATCAATGGTAAGGGCCCGCGGGTCTTCAGTTGCACCAGGACTTGAGCAATGAGTTTGTGACCATAACTACTAGGCTACGGCCACCATTCCGAAGAGAGAGAGGGATGCCCTTTTAATTTGTCGTGGCTCAAAATATATATATAAGTAGTGGTATAAAAGTTGTGAGATGGAGACGGACCAAATAGTTAAAAATAAAATAATGAATATAGTGTTGTTATTGTTGTTGCTCATCTCCATGTCTAGCCAAGCTAGGCTAAGTCCATAATCTCATTCACTCTCAAAAAGTTCAACACCATTAGGGGGGGGGGGTCTTCATATAGATCTTGTTTAGTAAACCTCAAGCAGTTAAGAATGTGTTCTGGAGATGACTGAACCTAACACAAGCAGGAAAAAATTTGCCTCCTTTAAAGTCAAAGTTCGAAGGGGCCTAATCCGGAAACGAGATAAAATAGTTTGTTCCTGCCTGCTGCAGAGAGCCACCAGGGCATTTAGCTTCATACCAGTGATGAGCAGGAGGAATAGGTGATAGCTTGTTGTTAATATAGGTGGTGCAGTTCTGAATAGGTGAGAGAGGTCGAGTTCCTAGTGGGTTGAGCTGTGCCATCTTTTGCTAGGGCATCAGCAACCTCATTGCCCGCGATGTTAACAAGAGAAGGAACCCATTGTAGATGGATCTCTCGAGAAGTTCAAAGGCGTTATAGTTTCTCCAAAATAGCCACTCCTGTGTTATCCCCCACTTTATGCCAGTTAGAGAGATGTTGGATGGTACTACGACTGTCAGATAAAAATCCAAATGCTGTTCGAAACAAGAATTGAGAGTACCTCTTTAAAGCCTGCATCAATTGCAATGAGATCACTGCGAAAGACAGAGCGACCATCAGAGTTTTTCAGTTTAAGGCAATATGGTACCCTAAAAATCATTAAACTGTCGAAAATTTTTTATTGACTTATTTGATACCTCAAATCTTTATAAACATGCCTGCAAAATTTCAAAGCTTTACCTACATTTTTTTAACAAGTTATGGAGCAATGTTTGATGCTGGACAGCGACTACCCCACCCTCATTTCAGATTATCTGCTAGAAAAAAAGCCTGATAAAAAAAAGAATTAATTATTTTTTTTACCGTGCGTAAATCAGACTGGCATTATATATGCAGTAACAAATCATTTCAAGAAAAAATTGTGAAATTCATGCAAAAGTTCTAATTTATGATTTGTTTATTGAAGAGCAAATGGATTTGATCAAGATTGAAAAAATGTGCGTGCTTTTTATGATATTATTATGAATGAAATTAAAACTTCAAAACGGATTCTCCCAAAGCACAAATACTAAATCTCATTTTGATAACTCAGATAATTAAAAATCTAATTCGCAAGAATAGCAAAACTCTACCATTTTTATATATTTGTTTTTGGTGATATTTATAAATCCCATGTGTGTGAAATTCAACACTTTTATTTAAAAAATATTTTAAGATATTTATTTAAACACATGCACATACGCAGTTCTTAGATTTTGATATATTTTACTTGTAAATTGTTATTTGATTTTGCTTTCATTCGTGTACAATATTTAACATGCGAAGGCTTTTAAAATCTTGTAAATAAAAAATAAAGGCATAAACATCTTTTGTACATGTTGTGAATTAGCTCTGAGCATGGAACTAGTTCCGAAGTGTGTGTATTTTTTTATAATTATTAAATTATTAAGATAAAGTTTTATGAAATATTGATCTTTCATTCGTTTTCTTCTATATATTCATTATGGCAGTATACTGTCTACATTTGTGCAATTTTTTATGGTAAGCAGTTTTAAATAAGCTAATTAATATTTCATAAAAGTTTCAGACTATTTGATGAATATTATATCATACTATTCATGGAATGAAAACTTCAAACTCATATTTCTCCATGTTGAATTTTTGTACATATACTGTTATTCAGAACCCTAAGACTTTTTTGATAATCGAAGTATGGGTTTGAAATTTTTTATACATATTCTGAAGTGCATGTTTTGTAAAACTGTGCATGGAAATTAACTCTAACATCTTTAGTACTTTTTCTAAAAAATTTCAAAATCAAACTTAATGTTTTTTTGAGAATTTTTCGAAGTGTAACTTTAAAAAAATTAATAAAAAATTAAAGAGCAGCAACAGAAAAAAAACATTTGTACTGTTTTATGTAGTATATTATAAGGTACTTGGAAAAATTTTTGAAAAAAGAGACATATTTAAAAAAGCCTTAGAAATTTAAAAATTGTTTAAAAAATGCAAAAAATTTAAATTTTACAAACATTTTGCAACAAGTTTAAAATTTTTGTATGGAATTATTATTAAATATTAACATTTATAAAATGCAATTAAAACCAAACATCAAATATTAAAAATACAAAAAATTGTGAAGGTGGTACGATATCGCCTTAATGTGACTGGAATAGTTTTGAAGGTAATAAATATGAAAGTTACAAACGCATACAATTTTTCAGTGAACATCAATCGACATAGGAATAGCAATTGCCGGTTTTAAGTTTCGAATTCAGATATTCTATTGCAAGTGTTCTTAATATAATCTGTTGAATTCTCAAAGAACCGTTTTGCTTTGCAGTGCGATATTAATAAACACTCACCCTCTGAGAAGGAATTTTTTTTTTATTTTCAGCCAGAAATCGTGGAAAAGATGGTGATGGTAGACAGCTTTCCCTTCAATACTTTTGAGAAGGATTTAAAAGATGGTTACATTCCAGAAGTGTTCTTTCAAAACCGTATCCTGAAAAGCCTAAACCCTAAGATGAGTTTAAAAGAAGCAAGAGAGAGACTGAGAAAACAGGCGGAGAAAGAATCCAAATCGGTAAGGTTCCCATTTTGACACATAATTTCTCATTATTCACAATTCATTTGATTTATTTAAATTATTTTTCATATAATATTTCACTTATATTTTTCATTGTACATTCGACTCTCGATAATTCGAAGTAGGAGGGACTAATGAAAAACTTTGTATTATCAAGAGGGTGTGGCGGTATCTAGGTAAGCAAATAACAGCCTCCGGACAGGAGTGATCACTTTTGTCTAGTGGTATGTTACGTGCTTACAAACCCATAGGTCGCGGGTTCTAATCTTCTACAGAAAGTATGGAAAAATACACGAAGAGAAAAAAAATTTTCTAACACATTTAAATTTAAAACTATGTAATAAAACAACAATTGTGTGTGTACTAAATTTAAAATTATTTTAAAAGTTTTTAAAAAAGTACACATTATACACAGAAGTTAGAAGTCCAGTATTAAAATAATGCATTTATATATTATAAAAACGATAATTAAAAGAAAACATACTGTAAATAATTAATCTGTTTTGACGAAAAAATCTGTTATCTTTAAAAATCTGCTTAATCTGTTATCGGTTCCCTCAGACACTGCCCCTAACACTACTGGTTCTTCAAGGCAGGGTTCAGTCCGGCCCATGGCCTATTTGGTGTCACATGACATAAGTCACACAGATGAGTCATAAATCGCCATGTAACTCTGAAGCAAAATTCACAATCCTACGCATCTCTTCTTCACAATAGCGGATGATCCTTTCTGAACACTTGTATAGTAAGGCCACGTGTTAAATTATTGTATGTCTTTTTGCCTGAGGAACCGGGAAACACAAAAAAAGAATAGCAGACAGATTGCCATCAAAGGGGTCACGTTACAGGAGGAGACAGGCAGAGACAGTACAACATAAAACTACAACCTTGTAATGTGTATATGTTCCTAATTCACTCCAATCCCCCTTGTCTACTCTCGGACCAGCTAGACCATAAATCAATGAACCTTTGGTTCAATAACAATGTATTGAATTTATTTATACTATACTTTGAAGCTAAACTTACAATACGACTTTAACATCTTGTCTCTGGCGTATATACACTTCTCACTCAGTCAGTGCGTTTTTTCCCCTGACGTATATATACGTCTTTCCGAAGTATGATTTTTCTATGTACTGCTATCCGTAAAATTATTCCGAAGGTTTTGGAATGCAATAAAAGGACCTTTACAGTGTGTTTGCGAAGGATTTACTTATTTCAGAGGATTTGCTTATTTGTTCCTCCCCCCCCCTGCCTTCCCTAATACATCACATACGCTTACCTATGTGTTAAACAGCGGCATTGGGGAGCGAATTGCGTAATTTTTAATCTGCATTTAAGGGATTAATTAAAAACTGTAAAAATTAAAGATAAGTGTTAATTTTTGCATGTTGTGTTATATATGACAAGCCCCTGGAGTCACTGGTAATTATTAAACTTGTTTTTAACTTTTTGTATTGTTAAATTAGTTATAAAATACATTGCGCAATACTGATAATTTTATGAGTGTATTATATCAGTGTAAATGTGTATAAATAATCTTTTGTTTCCGACTTTTTAGTAGGCTCACCCCCACAAACGTAAGGTTATCACTAGGGGGCGCACCCCGGAGTTTGAGAAACATTGCTTTAATAGAAGGTAATGATCTCAAAATGACTACACTTGATAAGAAGATTATAGTTAATGTATAATTTATCGTGTAATTACGTTATGTAAGGTAATTCGGGGAAGACACCAGTTGAGGGAAGATACCAGTTTGTTAATAGTACTTTTATATGTGTCGACAAATAGCAATACTGGGCCACTTGTATAAAGAGTCTGGTTCAACATGAAGTGTGGCGTCAATTTATCTGAATTAATCGTCTTTAATCGGTGTTATTTTGGGATCTCATAAGCATTTAAAGGGGTGAGTACAACTTTTATAATATTCCGTCCCTTCTATTTAAAGTTCATAAACGTACTTGTTACTTTAAATGAGATAATAGCAATATAAGTGAGTTACGCATTATGTTACACGTTCGATGTATCTAGAGGTGGCCATAACACTGCAGCAAATAAGGAAATAAGCGTGTGTGGCATTTCCTCTCTGTACTTGGGGGAAGACGCCACATAATTCAGGAATAAATAAAGCGAACTTAAAATTTTTTTAAAAAAATTGTAACACTGCATATTATTGTATAAAATATAAATGCAATTAATAATAATTATTATAAGTAATAATACTTAAAGGCAATTAAAAATAAGTGGTCTATCACCATCGATTGCCTACACCATCACAGAACACGGGGGCACAGCCTTACTCCTGTGGTCAGAAAACGCAAATCAACCGGTGTGAAAAAAACTAGCATCAGAAGTCTTAAATGAATCAGAGAGGAGAGCAACTATGCGGAAAAGGCCCGAAGAAAGCTAGAAAAGGTGGGTAAGGTCAAAACAAATAACAAGAAACCTTCGAAGAAACACAAGAAAGAGACGTGTCAGTTTGCCATCCTCAAGCGAAGAAATTCCTCTTGATACTAGTGGTGACAGTTTTGATGAGGATAATAATGACGATTTTTGTGCTGTGTATAAAGGGTACTTTTATGCTAAAAACGGTCCCACGTGTGACTGGATTCAGTGCATCGAATGCAAGAAATGGTTGTACAAAGATTGCAATGATAATCATTTGGACTGAGTGAAATGTGTGGGCTATTATTCAAACCTGTACTGTTATTGTTCTTAGCAAACTAATTATGAAAGAATTTAATTTTTTTCCCTTTTTCTGTAGATATTGTTACTTCTTGTTCAATTTTGTAATTTTTGATTTATTTTCTTTATTTACTGTGGTGTTGTTGCATCTTACTCCATGACTGGTGGCATCTTACCCCATATATGGGGGAACAATCCACAATTAAATGAATTTCTTCTACATTAAACTTCTTTCTTATTCTCATACTATGAGGAGAATTAACATGTATACATAATCAATTAAATATTCAAAATTAAGTGTATTTTTTTTCATGGTCTTGTCATGATAATTTTAAATGTACTAATCGAAAAATCCTTAAATGTGGCAACTTCCCCCGATTTACCTTATTACTCTTTTTTTATTTTGTTTCTTAGTTAAAAATCTTTAACGTTATATTAGCAGTAAAAACTTATTACGGATGTTTTTTTTTATTACTGTAAAACAATAACTACAAATAAAATACATATAAAAATATCCAAGCGTGTGTAAACTTTGAAAGATGCTTATGGAGTCGTACAAAATTGTACCAAAAAATGGAATTGCCACCTCGAGAAAATTAAGAACCCCTGATTTCGCATCAGGAAGTAACTTACAAAGTAGTTAGGTAACGGCTAGTTAGAGTATACGGACATTCATATTGGACAATTCTCAAACTTTTGCTACATATCACAGAAAGGTTTTATGATGCAGTAAGCCCTCATCAATCAGGACCCTATTAAACCGGATATCACTTAATCTGGACAGAAAATAGAGAAGTTATAATTAAAAAAAAGTAAATAAAACCAAGATCACCATGTTTTAAGACATTCTTTTTCACGACCCGATACATATCATGTAAGCAAAGAATTTATTTGAGTCTTGTCTTTGCATTTTTTTTGTTGTTATTTACCATTTTGATTTGTCTTATTGCAAAGTTCATGTTGTTTTTACTGTTCAGAATATTTAGTTGTGTACAGGGTGTTTATAATTAAAGTTCCACTTTCAAAATGCTGTAAAATAAAGAGCTACTGCTCAGATATACGTAACGGAAAAACTGTATGGCACACGAAAAATTTCTAAAGTTTTTCTATAGATGGCACTGTAAGATTGTAAGATGCTGGATGGTGCCGCATTTTGCATAGTCAATGACGTAACTGCTCAGGAGACATCTGGGAAATTATAGAATGACCAATCGTCGTTTTCCAACAGCCTGGCCTTCAGGACTCGTTGATACATTTTTTAAAGCTTAATAGTTTTTTAATGGAAAATGTACTTTTTTTTTCATTTGTGGTGCTATTGGATCTACCGTTTTCCGCTTTTCGTATTTTCGAAAAATTGTATACTCATACTTCTTTTTATAACTTTAAAAATTTTTTTAGCATGATTTTATTCGTTTTCTTGTCTGCCCGAGTGGAATTTTGTATTTGATTTTAAACTAACTTCCCGATGAGCTAGAGATATTAAATTTTGACCATAGCTCAGAAGTGGATGACAATGCATAAAATGTGAAAAAAAAGTTCTAGTTTTGAACTCGGGCCTCCGAAGAGGTCGACAAAGGTCCAGTAAATCTGGAACTTACACGAACAAAGATCACCTGTCGATAGTACGGGTCGAGATGCGTGTACGTATTCAATTTCGAGGCTCTGGGTTCAAAGAGGGTTCCCCAGGTTACCATGTTTTTATTAACTCGCATTTTTGTATGTCTGTTCGGATGGAATTTTGTAATTGATTTTAAATTAACTTCCCAACGAGCTAGAGAGTTGAAATTTGGTTTATAGCTCAGAAGTCAAAGTCAATGCATGCAAATGGTTATAAAAACATGGAACATAAAAAAAAAAAATTTATTAAGAAAATTATTTCGAACTATCTGAAAATACAAGAAATAATTTTAAAATATGTGAATTAAAAATTTTTTGCTTTCTCTTTTTGGCAAGTTACATCAGTTTAAAAAAGGGTGTTCTTTTTTTCCCTGCACGGATTACATTTAAGATTCCTACGACACCTTATTATATACAATACTTTTTTTCCATTTCTTTTTAGCAAAAACTTCTCTACAAAAAAATGATTCACGACTTGAAAAAAGAAGACGGCCAGTTTAAGTGGAAAACAGATATCGATTTCTTACAGAAAAGACTCAATGCAAAAGACCACATCGTATCTCCCAGGGGGCGTTGCAATCATGAAATTCTTTTCGTGAGGTGCCCCAATTCTATCAACGTAACGTGAGTATCTTTTCTTTTTTTATACAGGGTGATTCCCCCAACTAATTGGTTCATGCGCTTCGCTGTTGCCAACTTTTGTCTTTTGCTGAAACTTTCTTTTAAAAAAGTATGTGTTTAGGAATAACAACTCGTTTTAAATAAACAAAATATACTTGATAATAAACAAATGAACTTTTTGAATAATCTTAACACTTCTTAGTTAGCCAGCTGTCTGCTACCTCTCTCTTGTGTTCCGGCAACCCAGGCAAAAAGGTTCACTATATGCAGGGCTGTACCTTGACATCTGAGATGCTGGGCTAACGATATCTATTAGTTCACGCACTTCGCTCTAGCCAATTTTTACCTTTTGATGAAACTTTCTTTTAAAAAAAGTACGTATTTATGAACAATAGCTCTTTATGGTTAAACGAAATGCACTTGATTTAAAAGAACGTGAATAAAATAATGATATTTCTTTAAGTTTGGAAATTATTCTGAAGAATCTTAATACTTTGTAGCACCGTTCCAGCAGTCTGCTACTCATCTTTTGTGTCCCGGCACCTCAGGCAAAAAGGCGCACCAAAATGGCCTCTTCCTTCTAAGCGGGCGATAGATAAAACACACCTGTGTCATCTGCTAAGTCCCCTTTTTAGTTCCATCTAACATGTGTGGGGAAATGATGGCCCCCTGTTGTGAGAGGGAAATGCTAGGAATTGTGTACTATGCATTGATTTTTTTTTTTTAACATTTACAAACCCCGTGCACCACCGAACGTATAACACGGGGTAAACAACATAGACAGAAGAAAGGATTACAACACAAACATCCATGCCTTCTCCGGGATTCGAACCCAGTCCCTGCGGCACCGCAGTTATGCATTGAATTGACAACGAAATTTATGGCCGTCTATATGACTTTCAACATGTTGCGCAAAATGATCGTAGGCCATACAGGGACATTGTTACGAAAGAGCCAATGATACTGAGTCTCTTGTATTGAGTCTAGGGGTGCCATTGCAAATCCATGTGCTTTCTAATCAGGAACTGAAGGGAAGTGAGAAAGAGCAGCTCAGAAGATTTAAGAGGGTTCACCCATGAGATGGCCTGTTTTTTATGCATTTTTAGCGAATTATTTTTTGGCGACCAGTAAAAAGATAGAACTTTATCATTTATTTATATGTATTTTAAGAGAATGTATATAAATGCTTAGCCAAAAATATCTAATAGAACGTGAGTTATAGCGCTCTAAACACACCCGCTTTGAAAAAATAGACGCTCACTTCCTCCACGATTCCGGCTGATGGGCTTATCTGAAATAAAAAAAAATTAAGGGCGTTTTAATCCATAAGCTTAAATGCTCAGAATGGATTAAATTCAACTGAAAATATCATAAATTGGATTTTTGGTAGACCTCTGAAGAAAAAGTTTTGACTTCATGGATTTTTTTTATGTTTTTCTTATGAAAAATAGAAATATTTTGAATTTTGGAATGATTGTAGTTCATTTGGTGCGTATGTATGTGCTGAGTATACCCTATAAATTTGAAGTCATTCAGTCAAACCATTCTTGAGACATGATGGATGAAGGTTTGAAAAACACGGTTTTGAGAAAAAAGCGCTTAAAAAGTTACAACTTGAAACAAGATTGCGTCACGTTTGAAAATCAATGGCGCCAATGTTACGGATGTAAGGAAAAAATTAACATGAAAGGAAAATCGAATTTCTCAAAAATGTTTGACGAGAATTAAAAAGAAAGTGGGATAGACACTAGTGGAAAATTTCGCTGATCTTAATAACAACAGGTGAATCTATTCTTCTCTGATACTTCCAGTTTACCTTAAAATAAAACGCAATGGAATTATTGTCTAGCGCGCTTACTACTACTTTGAATCTTTTTGTAAATATTATTCAGATTTTCACTCTACTTTCTGATGAAGATTCGAATTAGGAGTAAAAAGAAAATAAATGAGCGTTTGTCTCTGTTTTCCAGTTGAAAATGAGGTGATGTGTAGGGTTTCTTTCCCGGGAACCCGGGTTCCCGGGAAATCATAAGATTTTTGTACTTTTTCCATTCCCGGGAATGAGATTTCGTTCCTGGGATTTCCCGAGAATCACACGGGGCTTGAATTATCTATGAGGTAGCTATTTTTGACTAAACCTTAGATTTCTATTTCGGACATCGTCAACTGACCCTACTGTGGCAATTTGCGATCATTCACCCCGAACTTCCGGACAAAAGAATGTTCGCTGCCCCAACTGTTGGGTAAGAGTGTAATATGAGAACTTTGGGGGGGGGTGAGAATTTTTCCACAGCTAGCTGTGGGTGTATCGAGCTTCGTGAACAAGTAATAATTGGGTTTTTAAAGTAATCGCATTTCGTTGCCAACCACAACTATGTGATCGAAGTTCCAAGATCTAGATTTACGTGGATAATGTAAGTACTAATACTTAAAACTGTTCTTTGTTTAATCTTTTTTTTTAAAATTATTTTTTCAAATACTTTTCTTTATTTTGAGCTATTTAATTGAATCAGCAATTTGAAGAAGGGAATGAACCCAAAAACTGTTTGGGAGAGAATATTTTTATAAGGAATCGCGCAATTTTTCTTATTTATTATTTTTCTAAACTTAACTTTCGTGTGAGATTCTTATATTAATATTTATTTATATTTATGTAACAATAATACAGCAATTCCATAAACAAGAAATCGGTTAAACAAATAAAATATCTTAAATACAATAATTAATATGTTTAACGTACATAATCGGCACTTCAGCAGCAAATGAGTTTTCAAGTATTTATTAATATTTATCTCTTAGTAGCAACATTAGAGAAATAATTGATTCAGCTTTGACTAATTAATTTTCAAATGCAGTGAGTCAGTAATGGAACATTAATTTCAGTAATTATTTTTCAAATGTTAATTTCTTTTCCTTGAGATTTTTAATTTGCAAAATCTTTAACTGGGAAATTTTTTCTATGCCTGAGTGATAAATGTATAAATTGCTTATGCTTTCTGAAATCCTATTTCAAAAATGAATAATCAATTTATCATATATCTTTTGTACTTTTTAGCTCATTATATAAAAAAGAATGAATTTTGTAATTTATATGTATCATTATTTAAAAATGATTATTGATTTTATTTAAAAATAACTTGTTTTTAACTTTTTTTAAATTTTGATGTATTTCCGGGAATCCCGGGAACGACAATTACATTCCCGGGATTTCCCTGACCTTCCCGGGAATGGAAAAACCCGGGAAATCAGAAACCCCAGTGGTGTGTATAATTTCGTCTCGTTATATAGCCAATAGTGTTATCAGAAAGATAAAATGTATCTCTGCTTTTGTCGCCAAGTAGGTTTTGTTCCTAAAGAGTGCGTCAAAACAGTTCGAAGCGCTTTAGTAAAAAACACTAAAACGAATATAGCAAAGCAGAACATTTGAAAAAATACAGGAAAACTATTCAACTTTTATTTACATACCTTACAGGTGTTCTATATGTGAAACTTTGATTTCACGGCATACATCAATGCGATAGTCCAGTTCCTGCCACACTTGAGTGCACGTAGTACGAAGAATGTTATTGACCGCACGTTTTATCCTTTTATTTTTTCCCGTGTTATCCGAAAACTTGAAATTTTTCTTAAGATCAAGTTTTCGCACCTCCTTTACCGCGTGAATTAGCAGAACTGCATGAGAGGATAACACGTGTTGTGTTAAAAACGTTAAAGTAACGTTGTGTAGAGTGGAGCAGGAACTGGACTATTGCATTAATGTATGCCGTATAACCAAGGCTTCACAAATAGAGCACCCGTAAAGTATTGTTACGAATTTTGTGTAATTAATGCTTAAAATGGTGTAAATAATTTATATCTGGATGTGTGATACGTTTATATTATTCTATTTATTTTATGTTAAAATAGTAATAATCGCAAGCAACGCTGCTCCTTACATTACAATGGTGATTCAATAGAAACGGCGAAATCTTAGCGACTTGGCAACCGTGTTGGCGACTTGGTGACCGTGTTGGCGACTTGGTGACCATATTGGCGATTTGGTGAACCTGTTGAAGATTTGGTGACCATGTTGCTGATTTGATGACCATGTTTGTTACTTGGTAACCATATTGGCGACTTGGTGACCATGTTGGTAATCATTTTCGGTGAGTTTGCGAGGATATGGATTTTTCAGGAAATTATTGGAGAAATTTACTAATATCACAATCTATGACGTAAGCGAATCTTTCTGTAAAGATTTGTGAGGTCTATAAATAGGGAATCACTCTCCCCGAAACAGAGTAATCTTATTTTGACCGTTCAAAAGTAGTATTTATTTGACCGTGAAGAGTCCACCAGTGATTAGTGATTACTTTGGCTGTTGAGTAGGACGAGCCGGTGCTTGGGAATAATCCCTAACATAGTTGTATTTTAGACACTGATAGTTGTGTCTGAATGCCTTAGAAGGTGTGAAGGTCTTTTGAGATTTATGAAGCGAATTTAAGTACTGTATCCTGTATTTCAAGGATTGTTTTTCGACAATAAATTTCCATCGCTCCTGAAGAACTGTCTTGTTCTTTGAGAAAGGTAGCATAAAATCTCCGAACCCTTCGCTACGTAACAGTGTGTTGTGACGGATCTATCCGCGTTATTTCCTTAATCCTCTTGGGAAATCTTTGTTCGAGTTTATTCACAACCAACCCTCTGAAGAAGAAATCTTGATTATTCAGATTAGGTCGGGTATATATAGTCTAGGTTTTCTAGCTAGCGAGAGAGAGAAGTTGAGGAAGTAGGATAGATTGCTATTGATCAGGTATTATACCATCATTTTATAGCGCATTCTAATATTTGATGGCTGAAAGAATTAAAGTGACGATTGGTCACTAAAGTTTAATTAGTGTCCAGATAATTGGGATAGTAGATTTAATCCTGATATACGAGGGTCGATATATATATATATATATATTTAAAGTCTTCTCATAATTCGCGGATCTACTTATTAATCCACATATTGCTCGGATTGAGAACATCTCTTCACGTTGAATTTATCGAAATTGTGTGATCAATAAATAGATTGATATTTGATATGGCTAGTCTTACTTTCCTCCCCCCCCCCATCTAGGCGGGAATGAGAGAATATCTCATTCCTTATAATGTAAGTAAAACTTTAATTGTTTTTGTTTGCTTTCAATTGTACTTTTTGCTTTATTAGTTTTAGTTCTTTTATTGTAACGCTTCGAAATTTTTTCGAAATTATGAACAACCCTGCAATCCAGGGAAAATAATAGCATTCTTTACATTCAGCAAATGAAAAAGTATCATTGGTTTATTAATAAAAATTCCCCAAGAAAGTAATTAAGCACTTTTCAAGCACTATACCGATTAAAAAAATCTTTTTATTTACATGTATCACAGTAAAACGAATATGAACTTTACTAGTAAAATAAATGTTAACTTAAAAAAACTAATAACACCCTTTTTTAGTTAATAGAACTAAGTGGTAACTTAATCTTTTAGTCACCAAATCTGGAAATGGGATTTGAAATTAGTCGCCAGATGCGGGATGGGATCTGAAAATGGGAAATCGTTAATCCTGATCAGGACAATGGTGCAAAGTAATAAAATTATTGTATTGTCATCGGTTCAGGACAAGTGAGCAAAATTTCGAATTAATTTGACCTTTTAAAGTGGGTAAAAATTGTGTTCAAAGATTCCGTTACATACAAGTGAAGCTCACAAAAGGGTGCTAATAATAACTTTTTAAAGCATCTAATAATATTTTAAAATTTAACCCCATTGAAATTTCGTGATAAGATTTGAAGATTTAATTAACTATCAACATTTTAAATGTTGTGTTTTTTTTTCTAGAGATGAGATATTTGAAAAAGTTCTCAAGTATAACCCCAATTCCAAATTAGCTACGATTGAAGATACATCTCATCTTTTGCTGCTTGAAAAAGTTGACGAATTCGTGGAAGTTGTGAGTGAATTTCTTAGTGACAAAAAATATGAGTAATGAAGCAATTGTAATTGCGAAAAGATACAAAATGCTTATGGAAATTTTAACCATTTCGTAAATCATCAATTTGCCAGTTAGTTTCAGTTGTTAAACCTGTATCATATTTCAATTAATCTGATGTGTTGTATTATTTTGATATGTGCTTGATGCTTATTTTACCATTCTTTCCTAAATAAAACCGACGAAACTCAAATTGTAGAATGTTTTTTGTTGTTGTTTAAATACTTCTATATTTCCCCATATATGTTCATTTTTAGCATTTATTTTGGTTCAAAAAATGCCTTAACGTTTTCAACTACTTGCGACAACTCTTTTTAAAAAAATGGAGATATGGGGATTTTTTTTTTGTTTTTAGATTTGTTTGGTACATTTTAAGAAAAATATGCTAAAATTAAGAATAGAAAAAGAAATTATAATTACTAAAATGGGTAAAAATTGACAAAAAAATAGCAAAAACGCGGCCCTTTTTGTACCAAAAGTTTATGAACAGATTTTCAATTATTTAATTCTGATGTGTTGCTATGTTATTCATTTTTAAATGACCTTCAGAACAAGAGATATTTTAATTTTTACAAGAACTAGAGCACTCTATCTTTGTTATTATATGAAATAGCTTAAAAAAACAGTGATTATATTCACATAAGGGGCTGTAAATTTTGCAATGAACCTAAAATTTTGAAGCTGTTCTCGCTTAAATTTAGATTTTAACATCAACTATGTTGATATGTTGTTCCATTTCCTTCCTTATAGATGTTGTTTTCCACAAATGTAAATAGGTTGATTTCCATTAGAAACCTATTCAATTTTTGCAAGGCATTGTGCTAACTAACGAGTATATAATTACTTTGTTGAACTCGAGATAGTAAACGATAGGATATTCACAAACTAGTAGGAAGTACATATATAAAGATAAAATGTATTAATATTTTTTATATTATAATAAAAGTTTGTGACGGATCTATACGGTTCCTTCAACTAACTCCTTGGGGATTCCTTTTGCGCCATCATTCTTTCAACCAACTTTCTTCAACTTTCTTCTCTGGTATTTCAATTTCCAGGCAACTTCGTCTAATCACCTTTTTTGCACTATCTTCTTTTTTCTAGCAAGAAATCTATTCTATATATAACTGACCTAATATGCATATCATGGTTTCTTCTTCAAAAAGGGTTGATGTCATTAGTAAAACAAAGATTTCCCAAGAGGGTTATTAGAAGGACGCGTATAGATCCGTCACAATCTTTCAATATACTTTAGAAACAACATAAAACAAATTTTAAATTCACAAACACTGTATATTAAAAAAAGTAATTGTTCAGACCTTTTACAAACTAATATCTATTTATTTTATATATCTTACCCATTCTCCAAAAAAAGGAAGAATCAAAAATTGCAAGGAGAAAACAAGAAGAAAAAAATGTCGAGGAATATACTGTATTTTCAACATTAAGAAAATAATTTTACATTAAAATTCATGAATTGTAAGGACATTTGCTTATTTAAAGCATACAAGTAGTTTTAAACATACATTATTTTTCCACAAGGAATTTTAACACACATTACCAGATGTGTCCTTAAATTTAATTACTCATAAAATATGTTAATTTTGTTTGAATTTTCTTGTTTGAAAAAATGCTTTGTGTTTCATAATGCGCCTCACATCTTTGCAATGCACCAAAAATTCCTTCATGCTTATTTTCCCGTGTCCTTTCTTAAATTTTTCTAGCCACCCATTGCTACCTAGAAATGAGTCATATCCCAAAACCTTCTCGAAGAGTAGAGATCGAAACATCTCGCATTGCGTGTATTTGTTACCGTTAAAGTGTACAATTCAGTTATTTCATAGATAAACTATGTACTTCATGAAATATTTAGACAAGTCAGTTAAAGTGTATAATAAATAAAGGATTTTATATTTTACCTAGTTATTCTACGAATTAACTAATGATATACCGTTAAAGTGAAAAATAAACTATTTCAATGTTATTTTATAAATTAATTTATCATAAATTACTAAAATCTCTCGAAAAATTTAACATGGGGTTTATAATTTTAACGACGAAGCCCCCTCTGGGGCTAACTACAATAGAACAAACTAGACGAAAATATGTAGCTCGACGAGAAGAACCTATGGTTCGAGTTTCAAAGCAGAGACTCAAAAATCCTTAGAGAGATGACGATTTTAAAAAAATTTAAAATACTTTAAAAGCGAGAAATGGGGGAGGATAGGAAATAGTATTAATGCAATAAAATTATATGTGCAGAAAGATCACAGGGATATCTATCGAAATAGGCAGGTACGGATGACCAAGGGGGCTTAGGATTTGAAATGTAAGGGCCCTGTAGGTGGGGGAGCACCTGAGGAGGTCATTTTCTCGTATATCTCGCGATAGGACGTAATACTATTGAACCTCCACATATCCGGATCCTAGCTCAATTTCAAAGGGAGGGGGGGGGGGCAAACTGTTTACCCATCCCCATAAAAATAACATAGGAACATGGTATTTCAGTGCTGGAGGCCTCCTAGGCCTACCAAAAGAGGGCTATGAAGATATATGGATGGGTATTGCCGAGGAGAATCAGTGTTTCAAATCTCAAAGCAGAGACTCAAATACACTTCAAGATATCACATATTTAAAATAGTTTAAAGTGTTTGAAATAAAATACAAAGAACGACTCTATGAGCAAGGAATTTGGTACGAATATACAATGGAGGCAGAGGGATCGAATGAGCTAGGTCTGAGCAGACTGAGAGGCTCAGGTGCCAAGCTATTATCAAAAAATACTGTCCAGGGGTAGGCGCCTGGGGGGTCCTTGTACTTCCTAACCAAACTGGTAGTACTATCGATCCCCCAAATATCAACCCCATATCATCAAAAAAAAAAAAGGCACCATAGGATTATTATGAAAGTTGATATTTTAGTGTGTAAGCACTCCCCTGCCCAATGTGGCCGCGGTAGTCAAGTGGTCTAGGCATCGGATCGTGGCTAGCATGTCATGAGTTCGATCCCAGTGCCACTGAAGACTCGCCGTGTAGGGAACCGATGCACGTTAAATCTGTCGAGAGCTCAAATTTCCTCCCGTTGGTGTGGTGTGGTAGTTAGGAGAGGGGGGTGCCAGCTCAGGTGTCGTCCGCGTCACTTGACCATGGTTCAAAATTACGTGGACCGTCCTCAAAAGCCCTCGTGTAGCTGAACAGTGGGACGTTAATATTCACTCACTCACTCACTCACTCCCCTGCCCAAAGCAGGTTTCGGCCATCTCTTGATCCTAAACGGAAAAGCATCTAGAACCGTTTCAAAAAACTTTCGAGTGCCGTATTTCATACTTTTAACTATCAAGTAATCGTTATTTTATAGAATACCAAGTTAAATCGTGGAATTCAATAATTTTATATGCTTTAACTGACTTGTCTAGTTATTTCATGAAATACCAATCTGTTCTATGAAATAGCGGATTTCACACTTAAACGGTACATATCCACTTCAAAACTGCCTCGTCGATATCTTCATAGACACATGTTCTTAAACGCTTTGAGCAAGAATTTAATGAACCATAATTTTGTAACTTTTCTCTATTTTTATAATAATTGATAAGCTGACTGGAGGAATTCTAAACTTTGAAGCAACATCCTTTTTCTTGACGCCTTTATCCACTTTCTGAAGAAGGAATTTTTTTTGTTTGATGCTGAAGCACTTACGTCTTGACATTTTAGAGCAGCAAGAAACGAAGTTACCAGTACGACTGATCAATATTACCAATGAACGGAGACTAGTTCAAGGACACGGGGACACGAGACAACTCCACTGAGGATGAAAGGGAATATCGAGAAAGTTTCTAGTGAACTGGACAATGGGAAAGGGGGGTTAAAGTTTGCACTTCTTAGATGAAATTCTCAGAATTCTATTGGTTTCGATGAGTTAGGCACTTAATAATACCAGTTTAAGATTTATGACCACCTTAAAATGTGTTAAAAGTGAGAATAACTTTAAATGTCCAGAAATACTCTAAAAATAGGGAGAAAAAAGTTGAATTACAAGGAAAAAGTTCGTTTTTAAAGAAAATGCACTTCGCTATTGGGAGGTTATTTTACGAAGAAAATCGTAAAATGTTCTTGATTCTAGTAAAAAGTTCGCTTTGTAGAAAAATTCGCAATATAGTTCTTAATACGGGAATTCGACTGTATATCAGCTACGCTGATTGAATGTGAAATGGAACAACGCATAAGAATGCCGTTAGAGGTTTAAAATCATAGGTATTATTCTTCAAATAGCCATGACTACTTTCAGAATTAAGCAAGGGCTATTTCTCTTTTTTTCATGAGCCATAAAGCATAAAACATACTAGTGGGAAGAGGAAAAGAATAATTATTCATTGATCTTGTTGAGGATGTTTTTCTCTCTTCTAGACAGTGATTCATTTTCACTTTTTTTTTTTATAGATCTGAATGAAAAACACATTTGTTTTGTTCAACGCGACTTCCACGCGCAATCATTAAAACATGAAAGGTCGTTAATGTATGGGAAATGGCATACAAAGTACTGGGTTCCAATCACAAAACAGGGAGATACCAACTCATCAAAACAGTTAGAATTAATTGCTTACATTAGAATTGCGTTAATTTTGAAATTCATAAAAATAAAAGAGAAAAATTAAATGCACAAGTGACATAATTTGCTTGTTAACTTGTGTCAAACTACTCCTCTTAAGGACAAATCACACGTTTTCGTATTTGGAGCAATTTTTTTTCAAGCAACCTTTTGAGCAATTTTCACCCAGTTGCCATAGCAACGGATCCGAAAAACTTTTTTTGTGAGCTGAAAGAGTTGCTCGAAATTTTAACCAATGGGGCTCTTCGGCTCCCTACATCATAAACAAGATGGTGGTAAAGATTGTAGTCTCGGCTTCGTCAAATGCATCAGAAATGATGTTTAACATTTTAATGCGGAAAATGTTTTAAACAGAATGGCGCTCCATTGCTGTTTGCAACCGTCTTTAAAAGCGCGAGTGAAATAAAAGAAATAATATTGGACATTCGTTTTCAAAAGCATAAAAATTGACGAGTAATTTTTCAATGTGAAGATAGGGAGTGGGTTGGCTGACATCAGAACCTATCGCTTAAAATAGTAAATGTTGAAAGTGGAATTTCTTTGTTAGTTTTTGCTCTAGATTGGCACTAACACAAGCGTTATCTCTTTCTCCGAAGTAGACATATGGCATGTGGCAGGCTGCCCATTTTAAGCGCCAGCTAGCGGCATTTTCCTTTGGCGTTAGTTTTAATGTTACTGATTGCGTATAAAAAAGACTCTCCAGACGTATTGCATTATTGTGAATAGTGGTGAAATTATTAAAAGTATAGCCTAGTTAGGGCTTGTTTGGGAAATTCGTATAATATTTCAACCTTTAAAAGGGCCACTAAAAAACGTAAAGTTGATTCAGAGAGCCATGCTTTTAATGATAAATGAACCTGGAAATATTTTTTTACAGTTGTCAAAGATAAACCAGTTCATCTCATCTAAAATGATGATGTAGCAGTCTTCAAAGAATATAACATCTCCCATCATTTCACATCTAATCATAAGAATTCCAATTACGAAGCAATGTCCGAAAATGAAAGAAAATATAAAATGCGGAAAGACTTTAGACTTTAGATTATCAGATCGACAAAATTTTTTTGAGAAGGTCAAATCAATACCACCCTTTAACGATCAAAACAAGACTAACCCAGTTTCGGCGAGCGACTCCCTACCTATAGGCCTCAATGATTTTTCTCGAAACCTCCATTTGCACCATAGATCGTGATGTTAGCAGACTTCTCCTGTAATTTCCAGAAGAATCCGTATGGTACCGAACTAAAAAAAATAGGTATCAAAAATGATTCCAACTTGACTCTATCAACAAGATTTCACCAAGTTTCCATCACCATTATAATGTAAGGAACGATGTCATTTGGGAATATATAATACGAAAGTTTAACATAAAATAAATACAACTTAGAATAATATTAACGTATTACATATCCAGGTATAAACTCTTTACACCATTTTAAATATTGTTTACATTTGAGGCGGTGTTCGCCAAAGATCCATTTTCCATCGGGAACGAGTGATTTCCCAACGATCAAGCAGTTTCTAGTGGGAAAGTATCCCAGGGTGGGCACCCCAGTGCTGATGTTCTAAGGGAAATCAACCTCTGACCTCCCTTGATGTAGCCAACAGTAAGGTGCCTGCGCAGTTCCCACGCAGCCGCCGGTTTCAAAGTACACCACGCAAAGGGGGACTTGGATCAATAGCAGAATGGTTTTTCAGAATACGTCCAAACAAAAGTGACTATACATCACGTGTCACTTACGTGGGCGAGACGTATTCCACCTTGAAAGAGTCTGGAATCACAAGAAAAGACAGAGATCGAGACCAACACAGACACATTGCTACAACTCCAACAGTCTCTCCAATTCCAACTGCCTTACCAGCACCTGCGAAACAGCATTTTTCCAGTTCGTTTTAATGCCGCCTTCTTTAGGAGCATTAGCAGTTGTCGTGCCCCTGTCCTATCTTGGACTGGTTTCACATTGCCCGGCGCGTCTCTAGGTGTGGAAGGAAACATATCATCACCAACGAAAGCCATAATTACAAATATTTATTAACAACACACAAATAACAACTACAAGTTCAGACTACAAGTAGAAACCCTGGAGTGATATCTAATCCCTATATTAATCCTGATACTCAAATCTAACATTCAATTCTAACCTTCAAATCTAATATTCCCTACTAAGTAATCTCAGCTATCAGAATTGACAAAGGAGACGAACCCTTACTAACGTCAGGTCGGTACTAAATCTAATCTCTTTGATTCCTTCAATAATTAATAATATCAAATACTATCCAATACACGCTAAGCTCGCTGAAGAGATCCGTAGTCGATACTTACATTTAATTTGGCAATTCCTTCTCCTTCTTACTAAATCTAGACTTTATATAGTCGAACTCATTAGCATATCACTATCTCGTGTTTTTCCCGAGGAGGCTGTGAAATAGAATAATTGCTGGCCCCAAAGTTACCCAAGAGGATTAATGGAAGATTGACGCGGATAGACCCGTCACACAGTAAAATCAACAGCGCTGCCTGTAATAGAACATTATAGTCCATGCATTAGTGCGGCGGCACATTAAATTCGTACGAATATTTAATTCCAAAAATAAAACTTAATACATAAAAATTATTGATTTCATTCGTGTGCGAAATAATTATTAGTAATGCATATAAAATCTACAAAGCATATAAAAAAGTCATTTTAAAAATACTAGTCTTAAAGTTAAGGCGATTTTCGGCATTACATTTAATCGGTTAGCCGAATATATGAAGATACTCCTACTCAAAGGCAGTCTTCAAAGTGTTCATCTGTAGGTCGTGATGTGTACTTCGATTTTAAGATATTCCCCTGGCGAAAAAAAAATGGCTCAACCGGTTGCAGGAAACCGAAAACCGATTTTAATTTATTTGCTGCTTTTTTTCAAGAATGGAAATTAGTTTCTCCGTCAACTATATTCCACAAATTCTCACCTGGTACAATACATTTTAGGACAATGTCATTCTGTACACCTAAAATTTATATCTCCAATTCTTCTGCTTTTGCATGAATAAACTCTGAAAAGTGTGTTGTTGGTTCGGTTGCGTTTACTTGGTAAGTAAACAAATTGACAAAAAAGGTAACCATTTTCTCGAGGATATTATACGGCTGAAATTACTTTTCAAACCAGGTTTCAAGTAATTGAAGGCTCAGAATCGTTTGTCGCCAGAGGAGGTTTCAGAAATATTGCCGAAACCGGTTGCATTCAGGTTCCACACCAAAGATGAGACTTGGGGGGAGTAGACTTGTATTATTCTATTTGTAGAGATGTAGCTATATTTTTGATGTGTAACATCTTTACTCTCGGTTGCTGGATATTTGTTGGAGGGATTTCGTGAAAAGGGACGGAAATGCGTAACAGGAAATCGGGGGAAGCGCGCGCTGTTTCATTTGACCAATTCAGCTTCGTCTTCGCTAGCTTCGTCTTGGGGTCTAACTCTAGTAGCAATTAAGCTTCCCGCCTTCCGCACATACCAGCAAGTCTTATTAGACTTCATCCAGAATAAACTTGTGATTCTTACACTCAAATGTCTAAGTCTGTGCGTGAAATCTGAGGATATATTTATATATGTGTAAACTATATATATTAACAATTATATTTCCTGTTAAGCGTTTCACAAAGCTAATCATTCTTAAAAAATACGAGCAAGTAATAGGGAATTAGTTGAATAAATATTTAAGTGCGAATTATTTTCATACTTTGAGGTTAATTCCTGTCGCTGTCAAAATAATATTTTTAATTGTGATTAAAAAAGATTTCTCGGTTAAAAAAAACTAACTGATTAAGTAAATGGGTATTTTTGATTTTCTCTAATATTTTTTAAAATTTTTAAACATGCGCTTGATGGTGTCTCTTCGCTACCCTCGCATCGGGGCCCAACTCTAATATTGGGGACATATGTGCGGCAGAATGTTTATTTGAAAATAGACAAACAGTCATTTTGGTGGTCGCATACATTTCTCCGAATCAAACAGTTAAAAAAATTAAAGATTTCCTGCATTTTGTACTTATACCATATACCAAAGGCGGCTTTACTCTTTAAAAAAATAAACTATCACTCGCTTTCAATGATTTTAAGTGGTGATTTTTTAAAGTTAACTTTAGTTTGTTAGAAGCCGAGCCTATCATAGCTTTTCTGAATGATGAACTCAAGCTCGAAATGAACACAAATCGAAATGTTTCGACAACTAACAGTGGTACTGTTATTGACGCTATTTTTCAATGGTTTTTAAATACTTTGAAATCACAAGTATATATGTCATATTTTAGTTATCATAAGTTATCATTACCACTCTTCCCCAAATTGAACAAGAATAATTATTTTTGATAAAAAATTGCATTATTCCTTGCGTTAATTAAATAAAATTTTCATTAAAGATATAATTTTATTCCATAGGAAATTATTTCCAGTCATACCCGATTCATTTTTTTCAGGATTAAAGTCACTATTGCGTATTTACCACGATAACAAGTCAGATGTTACACATCATATGTGACTACTGTAAGGCTCGTTTCTTTTTTTCTTTTTATACTGCGTATTTAAAAGCAATTAAAATGCAAATTTTGATCTCCCAATTCGGCGATTCAGCTCTCAGGAATAGCCAGGGGGAAAAAAAACAGATCGGTCGCATTTTATTCTTTCCTGGTATCTGTGCTGGTCACAATTTCTGTTTCATTAAAAATGAGCAAACTTTCACTTAGAATTTTATATAAATTAAAACATTTTTATTGCGATCTCACAGTGGTGGGACACGTTGAACGATCGACGGGCGTCGTGGTGCCGTTTGCATAGCGTTGAGTGAGGGAGCATTCCCGCCACCCTGTTCAGCTATACAAGGGCTTTTAGCGACGGACCTCGTAATTTTGAATCATGGTCAAATGACGAGGACGACACCTGAGATGTGAACCCCCTATCCTAACTACCACATCACACTAACGGGAAGATAATTGAGCTCTCGAAAGATTTAACGTGCATCGCTTCCCTACACGGTGAGTCTTCAGTGGTACTGAGCTCGAACTCATGACATGCCAGCCACGAACCGATACCTTGACCACTAGGCTACACGGCCCTGCATAGGATTGGGAGCCCCTATTTTAAATAGTTCCTTATTTGCTTATCACTTCAACATGTATTATGCCGTAAAGTCGGAAATTCCCAGTTTTTAGGAGAATATGACCAGGAATAGCATTTTACGATTAAAGTTATTTGGATAGGGATCTAATTGAGCTCGAGTCGAGATCGATACAAGGCTCATACCATTGGCGTAACGTATCGTGGAAGGAGCCCAAGGTTCTAAGAGGCTGAAAGCGGGACTGATACCAAGTAGTACCCTTTGTAAGATCCAGCTTGGGGCCAGAGTTGCCAGAAACTTATGCAGCGAAGTAGCACGGAGAGGAGGGAAAAGTAGCAAAAAGTAGCGAATCAATGTTCACTTGCAATTCTTAAATATAATTTTTTTAATTTTGGCAATTTTGTAAAACTGTTTTAAAAAATTCGTTAAAATGTTTTAATTATTTAAATTACATTCAAATTCTTTCTGCTCAAAATCGTGATCTGCTGTGACTTTTTTACAAATTTCTGAATTATATTGAAACCTTTGTGACGATGAAATAAAATCAACGCTACAAGTCCATCGTTCTTCCAAAGTCATTTTGGTTCTGAGAATTGAATCTAACAGTTCGAGGCACATTTGATACCTTAGTTTTGCTTTCGTTGACGTCACTCTCGAAAATACTATTTTCACAGTAGCATTAATTAGGAGTCGGCTGTAAAGCTTTAAAGCAAATGTTGCTAAATGTCTTAAAAACGGATTTCCTACTGCGTCTTTTATATTAAAAATGTGACACCAAAATAATGCCCCATCATTTAAAAGCTCAGATTCTGAATGAGAAACATCTTTCAAACGTATGTTAAAAATTTCTCTCCACTGTTTCCCCAGAATTTACAATTTAGATTGGTCTACTAGTTCTAAAGACAGATCATAAAAAGAAGGATGATTTGAATTTAAGAAATATCAGGAGAAAAATTATTTATCTTTTTTAACGTTACGCAATTTGAAGGGATTCGGTTAAAAAGTTGCTGTCATAAAATCTTGAGAAAATTATGACATCTTTGATAGATTTCTTTGGTAGATTCTGGAGAAATTATTTTACTTTTGCTTGTCAGTTTATTCAAAAAAGACATATCCAAAACCAACTTCCTACAGCATTCCGTGTAGTTTCGAAGTTGCTCCATGTTTCCATTGGCGACTAAAATCACCAAATTTTGTTTTTGTTTTTTGTGGTGATTTATCCCAAATAACTCATTTTTTCGAACTTGTTCCAATACTCTTACGTGTGGTTGAAAGTAACGAAAAGTAGTGGAACCATTAAGTGAAGTAGCGTAAAATGCGCGAAGTAGCAATAAGATTAAAAAAAAAAAATGTTTTGTAGCAAAATTCGCGAAAAATTGCATGATCTGGCAACACTGCTTGGGGCACATAACATGACTTTGCAAGGGGGGCCGAATTTTCTCCGTTACGTCACTGACTCCTACTAAGTTCGAGACTCTGGATACGGGGCCATTGGAGTCATGGTGACGTCCCTTATGACGCCTGCAAATTTTAAATTAAAATGGGATTCCTTTAACCATAGTTTAATGTTTTATTTCAAGGGCGTGGAATTATTTTGGCTCAAGGACCACATTGTTGAAGCGGGGGATACCGGGGGATCACACTAATTTAAAAAGATTGCATTCATTAATCAATTTTTTTTCTCAAAAGCTGTATGAATTGCAACATAAAAGTCAATAAATATAAGTTAAATAAAATAATGACAGTTTTATTCTATGTATTTATTGCATTGATCTCACACATCTATCCATAATTAAACTGCAAGTATTCAATGGGTGCTGGAGAGAAAACCACTGGGAATATTCCGGTGAAATTTGGTATCTACACGTTTCAGAACATGAGCAAGTCAAATATGCAAGAAAAAAAAGTAGTCATTTTCACCTGATAGATGGCGCTATTCCGTGTTTCAATGCTTATCGACGGCATATATGCAAATTTTAAGCTCATCGAACAGTATAAAAATAAGACCACATTGAGTAATGATCAATAATGACTCTGAATAAGAAGGAACGTGCATTGTTAGTGAAGATATTCTATCAGAATGGTAGCAATTATTCAGCTACTCTGAAAGAATACCGGGGTATAAAACGATTAAGAAGAGTTCCAATAATTGCGTCAATGGATTGAAAAATAGGATTTCTAAATTTGAAGAGACAGGGGAACTGGGCATTATTCCAAGCACAAGAGGGCGGCGTGCGTCCCGTAAACCCGGAAAGAGTGCAACAAACTAATGACGCTATTGCTACTACGAGTAGCAGTTCTAGAGCCAGTATATGCAGCAAGGGAGCGCAAGAAGTGAGGCTCGGACATTATCTCTTACCTGGTCAAATGTGCTAAAAGTGTTGGGCCACATTCTTCGGCGTTATCCGTATAAAATTAAAATGCTTCAAGCATGTGATTGCATCTGGTGGTTTGCATAATGAGCACATCATGTGATAATTTCATTGAATAAATAATGGTTTAATTGTTTTCCAAAGCGTCTTTATGGATAGTTAAACTAGTGATCTTAATTTACATTAATTTTTGATTACATGTTACTGTAAAAAATTAATTACTGAAGCTAATTGTATGGAATTTTGATAAAATGTAAGTGATGTTTTATATTGTTTGTATGCCTCTTAGAATGTCATTATGCTCTGTCTACCGGTTTAGGAAGTTGTATACGCCACTGGTGAGCGTTGAAATACGGTACAGCGCCATACAACGGGTGAAAATAGCAATTTTTTTTCTTTGCATATTTGATTTGCGCATGCTCTGAAACGTGTAGATATCAAATTTCACTGAAATATTCCCAGTGGTTTTCTCTCAAGCACCCCTTGAACACTTGCAGTTTAATTATGGCCACCCTGTGTATATATACAGCTGCTCATACACATACAAGCCCATTTAATTTTAGAATCATTTTAATGGTACAACACACCCATCACACTTTTCTATAATTGTTCTGATATCAGGAGGGAAATATTATTTGTTGAAATTATCATCATAGCCTCCAAGCAAAAATCAGTCAACTTTCATCTTTATATACCCTTGTAGAACTTCATGTAAGAAAAACTTTGCACAAAAATATATATTGAGCCAAATATAAATAATATTTTCTTACTGTCTCGGCCAAACAGCTATTTCCCCATTTGGGTTTCAATTAACTGTTTTCTAAAAATCATCAAGAAACAAATAATACGGAACGCCTACGCTTAAGAAACATTGAAATGTTTTTAATGTAAAAAAACATTGGCACACACAGGAAGTTTTCGAGAGAAATCAAATCATTATTTTTCAATGATTTTGTTACTAATCGATGTAAGTTAGATTAATTATTGTCATCATTCCTTCTACAATGGGATTTCGATGAAAAGAAAAACATCTTTTAGATATCATGAATCATTGACGAGTGTTTGCCTAATTTCTGGGTAATTTGAAACTTCTTATTAACTTATCTCGTTCTTCTCTTCCAAAATACAAATAAAAAGGGTATGTAAGAGACTTCTGGAAGTTTTAGAGGTAAGTGGAATGTTTTTCTTTTTCTGTAAAGGAATTCAATTCTTTATGGTTAGTTGGTACCCTCTATACTGATAATGTTAAATTGAGCTTATTTATGGACCTTTTTCTCAAAAACTGTTGAATATAAAAACTTCAAATTTTGTCTGTATATTAATTATACTTTTATATTTACATTGGAATGAGATATTTCAAATATATTCTTTAGTTTTTTTTTTTTCAAAAACATGCAACGTCAAAGTGTCACTACGTATTTTTTGAAAATTGTCATTTTTTTTACGATGACTGCTCTCTGGCAAAATATTTTGAGAAAATTTCAAACCGCTCACTGCAGTATATATAGTTACATATCAGTTATGTTCAGTAAAAATTGTATGTGTATTAATACAGTAGATTAAGAGAAAAAGGTACACGCAGTTTTAAAAATATCTTTTTGAGAAAATTGCATTTTTAAAGTAGAAAATCACTCTAGCACAAAAATAATGAACTACAACATGTATTTGTAAATTTTATTAAACATTAGTATTTTCTCTATGTATTTTAACTAAAATAGGAAACAAAGAAGTCCTAAATTGTCCAGAAAATACAAACATAGCATTTTTTCATTTTTGTAGCATTTACATAAATTTTCACAAATTCTGTATCAATTCCTGAAGAAGTTTTTGCTTTGATGCACTGCAAATATCAAAATTGACCATAAATCATCATAAATATAATGTGAAAATTTATCAATATGGTTTTCGTGTAGATTTGGGAATACATGATTATACAACATTTCGAAAGTTTTCTTTAGGTATTTGTATATTCACATGAAAACAGTATTGGATTTCAAAAATTTCTTAAACTGGCCAAATGATTTCTAAAACAGCCAAAATATAACTATGTTTTTAAACATGAAATTTACGTATTTTTATGCATGTAACAAGCTTTTCGCAACGACAATAAACATTACATTTGATGCATTATCCCATACCTTTTACTCTGTAACTATTAAACATAAAGATTCAAGATTTTGATTGTATATTAATTAGACATTTATATTTACACTGAAGTGAAATTTTTTGAATATATTTAATTTTTTTCAAAACATACTTTTAAGTAAAATCACTATGAATTTATCGTAAATTTTCATTTTTTGTTACATATGCTTTTAAGGTATCCGACTACCCTAAAATTGTGAATTTTTCCTAAAATTGACAAATTTTTCTTATAATTTTATTTTATGGTCCATCTTTTTAGCTTTATAAAAATACCAAGTTTATTATTTTCCATTCTATAGAAAAAACACTACAAGTGTTTTAGTAAACGCAGATGCCATTACTTTAAGCAAGATGCCATACTTTAAAATGCGTTTCACTCAAAATGTGTTTTTTTGAAAATGATCAAACGGGGACAGTTGATTGCTCAAAAAGTTTTGAAAATAATTAACTGAAATATTTTGTGTATCTTCTGTATAATAATAGAAGTGTTTTAACCTTCAGATTTATTAATCACTGTTTTATTACAAAATTTACAGTTCCTTATTTGAATATAATCACTGTTATTCTAAGCAATTTCATGTAATAACTAAGATAAAGTGCTCTAATGTTTTTAAAAATTAAAATATTTCTTATCCTGAAGGTCATTTCAAAAATGAATAACATAGTAACACATCAGAATTGAAAAAATGAAAATTAGTTCATAAACTTTTGGTACAGAATGGGCCCATATATGTAATTTTTTGTACATTTTTACCAGTTTTTTCCCATTTTAGTAATAATAATTTCTTTTTTTTTTTCATCTTAATCTTAGCATATTGTTCTTAAAATGTACTAAAAGAATTTAAAATCCACAAAAAAATCCCCATATCTTCCTTTTTTAAAAAAATATTTGTGGCAAGTAGTCGTACACCTTAAGCTAAATATTTTAAGTACATTTCAAAAATATCATTTCAGTACACACAATTGCATTTAAGAAGCATAGAATACATGCACACAGTAAATTTACACAACTTTAAAAATATAAATTTTGGAAAACTGTAATTTTTATACAAAATCTTACATTATAAAAAAAAAATGGGGTCTATAATTTACTATGCAAGGTAATAAAGAATAAGATTCTTGATCCACCTTCATTTTCCATTGATTTACTGGATGATACGAAATTTTTCCTTCACTATTGTTTAGATTAAAAGGCAGGTTTTATTTACATATGCCGTATTTTAATAATTATTACCTGTCCAGTATCTATATTGGTTGCAATAAGCCCTCAATTCTACAATATCTCATTTTGAAGCTATTGAAATAATTTTATTATTATCATTTTTGCAAAAAGTACATTTTCAATAGAATGCTCAAAAATAAGTTATTAAGTATTTAGAAGCATAAAAATTTCGAAATCGAAATTTCATTTTCAATACTTCACAAAATATTTTTAGCCCAGGCTCTAAATTTCAAGTTGTTAAAAGCAAATGTTTTGATAAAATAAACTTCGCTCCAAAAGTACGTAAACAAACTAACAGTTAAACTTTCAGTTACTATACAGTTAATTGTGTATGATTAAATGGAAAAAAATATGGAGGCTTTGCAACTTCTTTCCAGAATTAAAAGCCAATATTTACACTTAATCTGTCAATGTGGGCGTGGCACATCAGTTGATTAGTTTAAAAAAAGTCATTTTTCATGTTTCTAATTCAGAAAATAGCAAACTCATTATATCACCGGAAATGTCATGAATTGAAGATTTTAAAAATATCAAAACCTCAAAATTGATAATCTGAAGATTTTTAGCCTGCTGACTGCTCTTAAATTCAAAGTTTACTGATTTGAATTTCAGAAACTATTAGGTTAGCAAGAAAAAAATTTCGGTTTCTTAGTAAGAAATTTTTCTGCAGAAAAAAATTAACTTTGATCTGTCAAATATCTTCCATTCTGTCCAATTACCTGTTGCCCTTTTTCCAGTGGCGTAACGGAAAATTTAGAACCTTCAGTGGCGTAACGAAGAACATTTGCCCCCCCCCCGCAAAGTCAGGTCTTAAGCCTCCAAGTTGGGTTTTACAATGGGTAGTACTTAGCGGCAGTCAGGCTTTGAACTCCCTAGAACCCTTGGCTCCCCCGCGATGTGGGGGTTACGGGAGTGTACGTTACGCCTCTGCCCCCCTCCCTGCAAAGTCAGGTTTTGCCTTTAATATTTTATAAATTGGTTAAATTCGTACTTGGCATCAGTCAGGCTTTGAGCCCCTTATTATCCTGCTTCCTCCCGTGACGTGGGGGGGGCGCTGGGGTGTACCTTACGAAATCGCCTTTTTCTGATGACTTCATGAATCCGCTCTCATTGAGCTTCTGGTCCCTATCAGTAAAAACCTCGACTAAATGTGATTTGAAGTCAGCATTATTATTAAAATTTTTATCATTCAAGAAGTGTTCTGAAATTCAAAATCAAGGATAATTAGATAGTGCAAGGTCGGGGCTATACGGAGGATGCGACATCACTTCCCAACAAAGTTCCAACAATTTCGCGAATCTTGCTAAAAATTATGTTAAAGATGTATCAAGTTTGGACCATGATCTTTTTCAATTAATATTATTGTAGACCAGCGGTTTTTAAACTTTTTCAACTCACGGAACCCCTATCACTATAAGGTGTTTTCATAGAGCCCCATTCCATACAAACACACTTAGAAGAATGTATCTAAAATAATATTATGTATACGTGTGTGTAAATTAATATATTATAGGTATTTTAAGTAAATACAATTAAAAAACATTGCGTGACGGATCTATACGCGACCTTCTATCAATAATCCTCTTGGATATTCTTTGGACCAGCAAAATTCACCAATCGTCTCCTAAAGAAGGAAATGTGATATTCAAATTATGTTTATTGTATATATTCCTAATTCGCGAGCTAAAAAGTTAGCGAATTAGAAGTGAAGAAAATAAATAACAGAAAGTTAGAAGTTTGGTTAACCAGAGGTGACAAGATAGATACAAGGTGAAGATTACCAGAATTGGTTTAATAGTCCTTGTAAAAGACTATAGTCAGGAAGTGTTAAATATATAAGTTGAATTGACTAGAAGACTGCGTAAGTTCAGGTACTGACACCTTCCTATTATGTTGATATTTTAAGTATTAAAGTCGTTAAGCGGACATTAAGTATACGTCTACCGTGTAAAGTAATATTAGGGAAGAACCTTTATTATAAAGAGGTTTATTTAATGTATTCTCCCCAAACGCGACTCTCGTCTCTTTCTTCTGTTGCTTGACTGGATTATCCTATTAATAGTATTAAATTGATTTGTGTTTGAGTTGATTAAAGTGATAAATAAAATAATTGGAATTTATCATATCGAATGATCCTTTAGTTTCTTCCTCACCTTTAGCTGGGTCACAGGGTAGAAGGGGAGTTGGTTCGTTTCAATTGTACTTATTATTCAAAAAATTTAATGTATTTCAATCATTTATAATATTAATATTTGATCCAAGTGTCACCTACCTATGCATTATATTTAGTAACTGTAATGCGTGCTTGCATTTTTTTCACGCAAACTGTCGAAGTCTAGGTATATCTGCAATTATACTATTACATGACTACGTTTAATTTGTTTTTATACTTTGTTTTTGTAGCCACTCACGTTGAGAAATATTTTTCACTTTAATACATTGCTCTGAACGACATTAAAATATTTTTAGCTATGAGAGAAATACATCTTATATGAATTTGCAACCTAAAATTGAGGAGTAGCCTTGATTAAATTTAAACATCGAATTGGTAGATAAGTTGTTGTCTGTCCCTTATTATAGGATTTTGACCCCCAAAAGGCAAAAAAGGTGCATTTTCCATTAGAAAACTATTTAATTTTGTACACGCATTTGTAATTTTCTTTTCGATGTTTTTATTGTGACCCGTGGAACATCTGGGAATGTCTCGTGGAACTCCAGGTTTAAGTTGGAAAACAGTTTGAAAGCCACTGTTGAATACGATTCATTCCCCCCCCCCCTTCAACATTGCACTAACGGATTATCATTTATATCGAAATTAACGAAACTTTTTAAATGGTAAAAATTTCGTTAATAATGATGATCTTAAGGTATCCGACTAACCTAAAGTTATAAATTTTGCCAAAAATTGACAATTTTTTTTTTTTTTATGATTTTATTTTATAGGGCATCTTATTAAATTTATACAAATAATAATTTTATTATTTTGGGCTCATTAGAACAAAAACTACAAGTCTTTTAGTAAAAGAATATATATTGTATTTCAAAACGCGTTTTACTCGAAATGCGTTTTTTTTTAAAAAAAATGCTCAAACAAGGCCAGTGATAACTAAAAAAGTTTTGAAAATAATTAACTTAAATTTTTTGTGTTTCTGTATGATAGAGAAATGTTTTAACTTTAACATTTATCAATCACTGTTTTATTACGAAATTTACAGTACCTTATATGAATATAATCACTGTTTTTTTAAGCAATTTCATATAATAACTAAGATAAAGTGCTCTAGTTTTTGTAAAAATTAAAATATCTCTTATTCTGAAAGTCATTTCAAAAATGAATAACACATTAGAATTGAAAATTTGTTCATAAACTTTTGGTACAGAATGGACCACGTTTATGCTATAATATTTTAGTAATAATAATTTATTTTTCTTTTCTTAATTTCAGCATATTTTTCTTAAAATTTACTAAGGAAATATAAAAACAACAAAAAAAACCCCATATCTCCATTTAAAAAAAAAATTGTCTCAAGTATTCGGATATCTTAAATCAAACTTAGTTGAGTCTTTAAATGACAAAGACCAGAAACTAATAGTTCGGAATCATGAAGTGGCAAAAAATTTGCCATTAAATAAAATGGATGGTTTTGACTGATTATAAAGTTTATTTTTAGTATAGAAAAACTTTGCACTAAAAAATCCAAATTACTTTCTTGGAAACCCAATATGATTTGTCTTAACTTAAAATGATTTTTTGGGATGTTTCAACAATTCTAAGATGTCTGATCCCATGCTGGTTTCGAATAACAATCGAAAGGCACTTGAAATGGTTCCTTACTCGCTTACAGCTTCTTTATTCCCTTTGATGCACAGCTCAATTTGATATACAGTAGCCTCTAATAATTCGACCGAAGACTTTGCATTCCAGACTCGAACTTGAGGCTTGATTTCAACATCACCAATCGCCTGCAGTCATAACCATGGAAAATCGCTGTTGATCTTCTTATTTAAGTTAAAAGCTTTTTTTTGTATATTTTCTAGACTTAAAATTTATATAAATTGATTGAGGATGAACAACAATTTTTAATTATTTTATGTATTTCTATTTGTTAAGAGAGAAAACCCAGACCCTCTTGCAGATCATAATGGAGCCAATAGACATGACTTATGATTTTTATGAAGCTCCTGATTCATCCGAAGACCTCCCTCCCATCATCCTAATGCATGGAATGACTTGGAACAAATATATGTTTAGAGAACTTGCGGAAAAGTTGTGCCTGGCAACGAAAAGGAAGGTAAAAGGATTTTTTTTCTCATTTTAGATAATGTATTTTTGGTGTTGTTGAACTTTTTATAAATGCTAACTACATTTTAGTTTGCACTTCAGTTCCAGTTTTTCAGACAACTTATATTCAGAAATAAAGCCATTTTTAGAAAGGACAGCCAAACCTAGAATATTGAAAGTCAATTAAACGCTTTAAAGAATTACTTTCGTCAATATCAAATAGTAAACATTATTTCAAAGGAGGAAAAAATGCTTTTTTAAAGTACTTTAAAGTAACAAATTCGAAAATTTTCTGTGGGTTTTATGTTTTTTAAGGTATCTGCTTATGTTTCTGAATCAAAGTTTGACTGATATTAAATTTTTTTCCATCCCTGCGATTTTGTGCAGGAAAAAAAATCGAGCAAAAAAAATTTAATAATGAAGGTCTATGCTATAAAAGAGGTGAATTTTAAATATCTGATATTAAGGTATCCGCGGCAACGTTCGGAACCATGATTTTGCAAAAGCTTCTAAAAGCATATTTTTTAAATATTTTATGTCACATGTAGATTAGAAAGCACGTATAAAATTGTTTAAAGAACATTATTGCAATACAAAATTATTTAAATGCAGTTTTTTTGGCAAAAAATTAACTTAGAATTACCTCTTTCCGAAATAATCTCCTTTTATGACAAATGCTTCTATGATGATGATATTTTGCTTATATACAGTTAAGACTTCTACAGACGGCCTGAAATAGGACTTTTAAAAATTCACTCTATTTTCAGTGTTTTCACCAACTAAAATAGTTATGGATGGTTTTCTTTTTTTGTTAAAAAATTTCTCTTGTGTGATGCATTAAAATATAAATAAATCCACTACTAAGTTCCCCTTTTAACACCCTCTTGGCAACATTTTCGTTCTTATAGCAACAAGTCTGAAAATAACAGCACTGCTGTCCTTCAATTCGACTTGTATATAGGTTTCTAATTTTGGTTAAATTTTTGAAGAACAAAATAATTCTCGGCTTTATACACGAGTTGGCTTTTTTTCATTTGTCATGCGATCTAGCCTTTTCCAGTTTCCGGTTACATTTGATGACTAACAATGAGTGTATTTTCAGTATAATGATTAATGTACTGAACGCACGCAGGTAAATAATGGTTTTCTCCATAGCTTGAGTTAGTTATCTCAAAGTTTTTGATCCACAAGAAAGCTACGTATGTTCTCAGCTTAGGAAAAGGTTTTTTATTTTTAGCGCGTTTTTCACGTAGTGGAACAAAAGCGCTATTAGGACACGAATTTCGTCTTCGTCTTCGTTCCATATTTTATCGTACCTTTTTCTCAGCCAATAAACAACCCATTGACCTCGGGTTTTCGGCATTGGGTCGCATTTGTGCCATAGATGAGCCGAATCATATTTAAATTTTCCCATAGTTTTCCCGAATTTTCCTACAAATTTTCCTGAATTTCGCTAGCTTTGCTTTTTTATAGTGCTGATACAGATTTGTGTCATTATTTCTTTTCAGCTCAATAGTAGAACATTTAGAGGAGTGGTACAGTACTACTTTTTGTTAGTAAAAAGTTCATTAGTTGCATTATTGTAAAATACAACATGTGAAAAACGCGCTAAAATTACTTGGCCATGCCAATGATTGATATCTTGTTTCATCTTGCAGGTTTTCTGTCTTGATTTGAGAAACCACGGTGAGAGTCCAATCTGCGAAAAAATCACAGCCTTCGAGATGTGTGACGATGTCAAATACTTCATAAAAGAGAACAAACTTCAGAAAGTCAGTTTCGTGTGCCACAGTTTCTCCGCTACGATTGCTTACTTGGTTGCCCTGGAAATGGTGAGTTTCCTTTTTCCTTTCATATTGAATCCTGCATGAGAGATTGGAAACCCACGATATTCACCAACGGCATCATGGACATTATTCGCTATTTACTCAAAACCAATATTCGGAGGAGAATACACGACATGGGTGCTTCGTGTAATTCCGGTAAACATTCTTTAAATCTGCGTGATAAAGAAAGGGGAGACTTAAGACTTCGGGCCGATTGGTTTCGAGGCCCGAGGCCTCATCTCGTTCTGGACATGGCCATAAAACGATCATAATCCGAATAATTTTAATCGTCAAATGCTCTTCCCGGACATATTTTCCGAAAACTTGGAATTTCGAATATGTCAGCTGGCAACATAACAAGACTGTATTGTAGTGTCATGCCCATTGTTCATGTCTACGCCAAGGCCTAAGTGGTCACAAGTGGCTCTCCTTAGTTTGGAAGGGATTTTTCCTTACCTCTCTTACTCGTTTTCCTTTATTTGCTTTTGCTCTTTGGAGAGTCTTTCATTGTTGTGGTTGTGTCCCTCCCGAAGGGAAGGAATGAAAGTTGCCAGAGCCTATGAGACAGGTTGGACTTCTTAACGATAGATGGGGACACCACCTATCTCCACCTCCGCAATATAGGGATGGAACTGGAGGGGAGGGAAATAAATCTCCAGCCCCCTGCACACGTGGTTTCTGCTACGACCGTCCACAAGGCTTTCGAACCCACTGATTTAACGAGCACGTACTCCATGTGTAGTCGTAGGGTATTTGGTGGTATCGAACCCAGGCCCTCAGGTTTGGAATCCGATGCTCTAACTACTAGGCTACCCACGGCCCCGAGTCTTCCATTATCCATCATATACGGACCCTTCGTGTCTTGGACTGGCGACCGGCAGCTATGAGGTAAAATAGTGGTATGGTTTGGCCACTCTTGTTCATTTCTTACCTTATAGCGGATAACCCACCCACTTTCTTGTAAATTACTGCAATAAATTAATGAAATCATTTTCAACTTGTTTATTGTCATATTTTTCATCTCTTATGATTGTAAGGTTTCCTTAAAACTTTGATCATTGTAAAATCATTTATGCCATTATTGTAATCAATTTCCATTTTAATATAATTTTGAGTGCACAGCAACATCAAACTGTTAAGCTTTTTTTCCATGATAGATCTCATTTCAGTCTTGACTTTCTTAAGGGTAGAAATACTTCTATCATGACTCACTAGGCGGTGGTTATTTCGTTGTAATTTTTAATTTTTCTTTTTTTTCCCTCCAATTTTTTGTGCCTTCTAATTTTTTAGGCACGTGTCTAGCGTGCCTAAACGGAAAAACAGCTCTGGCTAAATGACGTACGATTATGACGCAATACCGGAATAAGAGCATTTGAAAACAATACACGTCATCCCCGAATTTTGCTGCAGACTCTTGTCATTTGAGGGGTAAAAATGCAGACGAGGAAATAGTTGTTATACATCAGTGCTTCCTTCTCATATTTACCCAAACAAACCCTTGATGAAGTTGGATGTAACGACTCTGGAAAAGAAGAAATTATTCATAGTTTATCCGGTGGAGTTCAGGTATAGCGCAAATACATAAGCGTTTTAAAGTGTCGATGTACTGATAAACGGAAAACATGTTAGAGACGGGTCTGTCACTTATGCTTCCACCTCAAATGTCACTGACAACCGGTTTGAAGATTTGGGAAAATTTATGAGTAGCGTGAGGCTTAAGAAATTCAATTATTGCTTTATTACATCTACAGCTGAAAATTACAATATTTAAATTTAGATGCAAGTTATTGAAACTATTGATCATTTCAATACAACAGAATATGTTATTGTTGGAGGAGGAGGCAAACACCACACCTCTTGTAGTGTGTTTCAGGCGGATTGCTCTCTTCACTCTCTTAGGGGTGGGCAGTCCCTTCTTGCATCTCAAAATTCCCTCGTGGTTCTGCTCGCAAGTGGAGCATTGTTTTTCTCAACGCCATTGGTTTTCGGTGTGATGCCAGATGAAAGGATCCCACAATATTTTATCTGTACACAAAGAAGCACAATTCTATCTGCATAAGGAAGCCGCTATTGGAGCAGCGAGGTGGGGAAATGGAACACCTGGTGATTCACCGGTGAATCGCTGTTCTTACAGATATACGAGACGAATGTATCATATTTACCTTTTTGGACGTACACGTTTAATTAGTATTATTTTAAATCACAAAATGGTCTACATGTCCACTACATTTAATTTAATCTAACCTCTAAGGTTTTGACCTTGCATTTGGGAAGCTTCTGTTTCTAGTATTTTGTTTAGGTTTGGGAGAGATATATATAGAAAAAAGTAAATAAAACTCAGCTGGCGCACAGCTGTAGCTGCATGTAATGTAAAACATCGGGTGATTTCAAATGGTTTTTTGTTTAGTCTTTTATTCTTTGGGGATATACACTCATGTCCATAAATTAAGGATAATGAAGTTCAGGCAAAGAAAGAGACAGAAGCCAAACAAATTTGACTTCTTTGTAAAGTCTATTTATTAAACAAAAGTTAAAGAGCAAAAAAGATGCTATATGTTTGACATAATTAATAAAAATAGCGATTTTTACTCCCTGGAGCAAATTTCAAAAAAGAACCTATTTACAAAAAACAGTATAACATGGTTAGTATGATGGTTAATACGGAGTATGTATCCCGGACGATGCAATACAGGCCTTACAACGCCTACGCATGCTGAGTATCAAATTATCAATCTGATCTTGGGGAATATTACACCACTCATCAAGCAATGCCCTCCGAAGTTCTGGTAGACAGGTGGGAGGGGTTGACGGGCTGCAATTCGTCGGCCAACCATATCCCACACATACTCTATTGGATTCAAGTTCGGTGAGTATGCTGGCCAATCCATACGGGTGATATCCTCTGATTGAAGGCATTCGTCTACAATGTTTGCACGGTGAGGACGGGCGTTGTCATCCATAAACAGAAATTCAGCACCCATGGTGCCCCGAAACAAACGTACATGTTGTTCCAGAATGACATCCCGATAGATGTGGCCTGTCATCGTTACACTCTGAACATGCAGGTCAGTTCTGGAACCAAGAATAATTCCTCCCCATACGAGCCATCCTGCACCACCCTAACGGTATCGTTTAATGGTGTTCTCTTGGTGGTAACGGGTACCAGGCTCTCTCCATATGAAAGTCCGGCGAGAATCAGACTGCAAACTAAACCTGGACTCGTCGGAAAACATCACACAAGACCACTGTTGCGGTGTCCACAATGCATGCTCTCTACTCCAGGTTAATCGCAGGCGACAGTGAGTTTCGGATCTGACAGGCCTACTAGCATATAGACCAATGTGCCCTAAGCGTCTGTACATGGTCTGCCTTGAAACTGTCGTATCGGTAGCTGAAGAGAGCTTACGAGATAGGTCTGATGCTGTGCTCCGTTTGTTTCTTTTGGCAGTAACTGTCAAATACCGGTCCTCATTCGGTATTGTAACTCGGGGGCGACCTGTGCTGTAATATCTACTCACAATACCATCATCTTGGAATCATTGCCAAAGCCTGGAGATGACACTGTGGGTGATTCCAAGTTTCTAGGATCCTTCCAGATGGGTACGTCCACATTCCAGTCGTCCGTTAATTCTACCACGTAAAAAATCATCCAAATGCTTCCTTTGGGCCATAACTATGCGGTTATTGCACTGAAAGGCTTTTGAAGCGCTTGTGAACAATTTTACTTCTTTGCCACCATTCCTTATATACCCCTCTCTTATACTCTCGTCATTGTGACGTACTATCCGCGCCATCTGGTGGTTTCCTGTAATTTGCATATTCTTCTTCAAGATGTGTGATAATTCTACAGGTGAAATTTTTATTTTAGAGTGCAATTTCTGTGTGATTCTGAATTAGCCTTAATTTATGGTCATGAGTGTAAATATTTCACTTTGGTTTTAGGAGTTCACGTTTTTATTCAGTTTTTGTCTTAGTAGATGCACATTTTTTTTTTGCACTGGTATTGCGATGGCTAAGGCATTCTGGAAGACATTTTCCTAAGCTATATGTGGATAAAAGAGGAGAAAATCAAAGAAAATGCGTAGTTTACGCACATGCAGTAAGAAGAATCAGTGAAAAGAAAAACAAGGTTGAACTCTTGTTAACTGTGCAACGCGAATCTTTGTGTTTTCCTTACTTTAACCCTTTCGCCACTGACTTTTGGTCGTTCGGATCTTCCACCAGCGTTGTTTTTTTTTTCTTTCGCTTTCTCTAAAGCGCGCTTTTCTTTAAAATGCTTGTATTAGAAGAAACAACCCCCCCCCCAGAAAATTGAGTTTAATATAGTTGCTATTGTGCGGATGTGAGAGGGCTTAAGGAAAAAGCAAACATGATCTTAAAAATAGCTACTTTTATTCTATCTTTCGCCCTTAATGAAATATGCAATCTCATAACTTTACTCTGGGAACAAAATGAAATCCTAACCCTTAACCGAGTAAATATTGAAAGGACTTAACTGGAGATCAAGCTCCTTGATATGTTTCTTCTCGAAACCTGATAGCTTGGTCAGCTCCAAGGTGGATTACTTCCACTATTCCTGGCGGATTCTACGTCGACTATTAATCTCAAGACGTGCGACCACCCAATCGCTGTTCACATATTCTAATACTTAGGTTTCATGCTTAACCACTAACTCACATATTCAGGGACAGACATCTAAATAATAGTTACATTTGCATAAAAATTCAAATCATCTCTACGAAAAGCAATTTTAAACTAAAATCACAGTTAAAAAATATTTTCCCCCGCAGAATTAGTAGAAGAACCCGACTAGCATCCGTTAAAACCTAATCAAATATTCGAAATAATAAATAACAATGTATAATATATAATTACTTAATCTAATTAGTACTAAACAAATAAAATATTTTTTAAGAATGCATATATATATATATTTACATTAAAAAAATTGTTTTGCTTAGGAATTTTTTAGAGTACATGATATATTTTAATACAAAAAATTATACAAAACCTACTTCACCCTGACACCATTTCAAACCTAAAAGTGAAGTACTAATTCTCATGAAATATAATATTTGAATCTCTATCATAAAGTCTATTACTACAATCTATGAGTAAAAGAAACAACTACTTTAGAACGCGATACACGCGTTTGAAACAGTAAAATCCAGATGAAAGCGGGCAGCACGTCCTTAACGTATAGGGTTTCATTGGAATGAACGCGTTTAGGGTTTTCGTAACGGCCAAAAGGTAAAAGACACACAGTCATCTTTCTGAATTATTTGTATATATGATATATTTACAACATCAATAATTAGATGCGTTTAGCGTAAAAATTTTGATTTCTTTTCTACAAACACTTTGTTTTTTATTCAAGATAGGTCAAAAATTTTATTTTTTGCAGGAAGATTTTTATAAAAATATTTTCAGAAATTCTTCATACGACTACATTATGTGTAGTAACGAAAAAGAAGTTTGAAAAAATATTTTTTATATGTTTTACCCCCCAAAAGTTAGGCCTAGTGATTTGGAATTCCCCGTCCTCTCATGTAATGACAAAGTGCCAGTGCAAAGATTTAAATTATTTTACCATCTGAGTTATCAACCAATGAAACATATCTCGACGAGACTCTCATGGGGAAAGTACCGACAATAACTAAAAGTCTCAACACCTCATTTATAAATCTTATGGAATTAGACGTGTCAGAATTTTCATATAGATCCGGTTGGAAATAAACTAAAGGCGTAACTACCATCGTATCAGCCGTATCAGGGATACGGGGCCCCCATGCTACACGGGCCTCTACGAGTGTAACTACAGTTCCAATAACAGATTCTCAAATCTAAAAATTATAGTTTAAAAAAACTAAAAAATACCCTTTTATAGTTAAGGTATCTGACTAACCTAAAATTGAGAATTTTGCCCAAATCGAGAAAAAAAATATGGTTTTATTTTATAGGCCGTCTTACTAGCTTTAAAAAAATACCAAGTTTATTATTTTCCGTTCACTAGAAAAAAAACTACAAGTGTTTTAGTAAAAGCAGATACCGTTACTTTAAGCAAGATGTCATACTTAAAAACGCGTTTTACTCGAAATGTGATTTTTTTAAAAATAATCAAACGGGGCCAGCGATTGCTAAAAAAGTTTTGAAAATAATGAACTGAAATTTTTTGTATATGTTTTGTATAGTAGTAGAAGTGTTTTAACCTTTTCACTGTCACTGTCTTATTACAAAATTTATAGTCTCTTATGTGAATATAATCACTGTTTTTTAAGCAATTTCATATAATGAGATAAAGTGCTCTAGTTTTTGTAAAATTTAAAGTATCCCTTATCCTAAGGGTCATTTTGACAATGAATAACATAATACGTAAGAATATAAAAATTGAAAATTTGTTCATAAACCTTTGGTACAGAACAGGCCACGTTTATGTGATGTAACTCCGAATAGTTGGTGTGGTCTCGTGACATTGTCGGCCACGTGACCACTTCAATCCGTGCGTTAAAACTCACTAAAAACCGTTTTGATTTGCAATGCAATGTTAATAAACACTCCCTCAGAACGAATTTTTTTTAAATATTTTCAGCCAGAAATCGTGGAAAAGATGGTGATGGTAGACAGCTTTCCCTTTAATGCTTTTGAGAAGGATTTAAAAGATGGTTATATTCCAGAAGTATTCTATCAAAACCTTATCTTGAAAAGCCTAAATCCCAAGTTGAGTTTGAAAGAAGCAAGAGAGAAAATGAGAAAACAAGCGGAGAAAGAATCAAAAGCTGTAAGGTTCACATTTTGACACATGATTTCTCATTATTCACAATTAATTTGATTTATTTAAATTATTTTTCAAATTTCATTTCATTTATATTCTTTAATATATTTATGGCATAAGGGAAATAAAGTTCCCAAAATGTATCAATAGATGGCACTGTACGCGGCAAAGAGAGAGTGCATTCGATTACAAGTGACATTCTGAATAAAATTTCGAATACCTTAAGTTGCACATTAAACCAATTGTACTGTTCAATGCGCATGATTGTGAAGTGGCGCACTTATCCAAAGGACAGAACCCGGTACCTCTCGATCCGTTAACACGTAACATACCACTGGACCAAAATGATCACCCTAGTTCAGAGGTTCTTACTAGCATATATATATATAGATAATACCACTACACATCCCCCCACCAGTGAACCGGTGGATAGCGAACGAATGATATAGTTGTTATGGCGAGCGTGTTCCGTGAGCAGTTGTTGCCGTTAATTGGAGGAGTTGCGTCAAGTGAGTTGGACAACTTTGATTGCTGTGTCAAGGGGATCTGATGACTTTTTCTTGCGGGTAGATGGAGCCACGACACATGAGAAGGTTTGTGTTTTTTTCCCTTTTCAGCCGAGGTCGCAAATGTGGGAGGTTAGATCACGTAACCTATAGATTCGTAAGCACGTAACATACCACTGAACTAGAATGATGACCCTAGTCTAGAGGTTGTTACTGGCTTATATCTAGATGATACCGCTACAATTGTTTCGGCTATTTGATGGAAAAAATGACTTCCAGTCATTAAAAAGTTTTCACACTGTTGATATAAAAAAGCTCATCTACCACGGCAAAGGCGTGACACACTGGAAGGGAAAAATCGATTCTACCTATTCTATGAGTTCGGCGCCATCTATTGATTCACTTTGGAACTTTTTGTCTCCTGCTGTACCATTTTCCCTTCTTCAAGTAAATTCAGTTTGAATATAAAATCATTATAATCCATGAATTTCTCCCCCCCCCCTTCTTTTTACATTGTGAAAAGTCTAAGCCCTGCACTTTTTAAATCAAGAGGCGAGGTCTATAAGAATATTTTCGAATGCAATCGAAACTTGAATTCTAGGACTTAGATATGAATTACTAAAAAAACAATATATATTCTTATAGCACAGTGTTTCTTAAACTAGGGTTTGGATTGTGATAGATGGGCTACCCAATCCATCAATGTACAAGTGCTAGAAGGAAAATTAGCCATAGTCAAAATAAACACATTTTTTTACAAGTCTCAACAACTTAACAAACCTGAACAACTTAAGATTAGGAAATGCACCTAAACGAGCAAAAGCGAGGAAAACGATATAAGTAATATTTAATTATAAATTTAATCACTTACTTTAGGAATGCCTTAGCTATACACATTCAAAATAATCTAAAATACGTCTAAGTTGATCTACTTCAAGCCGACTCTAATCCAATTTAAATATCTAATTGACAAATCGTCAATCTTAAATTTAAAGCAAATTATCTATGGAACACTCTCGCCTAGCTATCTATTACTTTTCGTTAATTACTGCTGTCATTTAGCTTCAAACCTTTCTCTCTCTCTCTCGAACCTGAAAGCTAATTTTTAAATATAGGCCTTGATTTGCAAAGTCACATCTTCTTCTTCGGGAGAAAGTTTTCAGTAAAATAATATTTAAAGAAAGTGTTTCCCCAAGAGGATTAGTAGGAGTACGTGAATAGACTTGTTACAGGATGATTTGCAGCTAGGGTGGCCAAATATTTTAAAACATTTTATATAACTTTTTGCATAAAATAAATTCATTAAAATCAAAAATTAAGTCATTAAAATCAAATTTAAATGCTTATAAAATATTTATTTCTTAAAATATTTTTTCCCTGCGGCTTGGGACACTTCAAATAAACCAAAAGGTATATCAATGATATTAAAATGGCGTTATCTCCAATGCACTTTTATTTATTGCGTTTTTCTTTGCTTTGAAAATTTTGCAAGAATTTCATCAAAAAAAAAATTTTTTTTTTCAAAACCAAAGAGTGACATACACTGGTGTAAGAAATTAAGAGAATTTTCAGACTTGATCGATTATCTCTAGAACAACTGGGCCGATTTTAATGAAATTTGATATGCACATAGATTGATACAATACAAAACAAATAACCATTCAACAATTGCAATACACACGCATGATAGAACGTAACACTCGTTGGAGTTGGAAGGTATAAAAAACCTATTGCAGAATTAACAAAAGAAATGGGTTTAGGGGATATGGCCCCCTCTTAAACCTATACAGGCCTCGCAGCGTGATGTCATACTTAAAATAAGGTAGTTTATCAGTTCTTGTGGCAATTGGTCCCACTCGTTCAGAAATGCTGGTTTCATTTCCTGGATGGTTCTCGGAGGGGGTTGGAGTTGCAATTGCCCTCCCCAGAAAGTACCAGACATGCTCTATAGCCGGGGTGGGCATTAAGTCGATCGCGATTGACCGGTGGACCGCCAAGACATTTTGGGGTGACCACCTTCAGTAAAACCTAATAATCCTTCCATTATAAGAAGGTCTAGAAATACCGTACTTATTCGAATCTAAGCCCCTTCCCGAATTCTCAACAAGATTTTGTGAAAATTGAAAAATAGTCTAAAATGTGGTTTATCAATATACGATTTTATGAAGTGAAAATAAATTTAAAAGGAAAACTAAAGAATTGAATAGCTATTGTAAAATCGGGCATAGAACGTGCACTTTGAACACAAAAAATGCGATCGAAGTTTACCGGGGCGCGTTATACGTCGGGTATAAAAATGACAGCTTCAAAAGAAAAAAAAAGATAAGCAGAAAAAAATAAGGCCTCTACATATATCGAAATACTGTTTATTTAAGAAAAATAACATTCTTTATGAACGCTCTTGAAGTATTCTATTTTGTTCTACAACTTCGAATAATAACTCGAATAAATGACTTCAAAACATAAGAGGATTGCACGCGCATATTTCTAGTTACTTCGTAGAAAAGGGGGTGCCTATTATACGGCGAATATACCTAAAAATAAAAAATTGAAGCTTGAAGGTATAGGGGCGCATTATACGCCGGATTTTACGGTAGTTATTTTGTCACCATTAAAATTTTTAAATACATGTATGAAGCTGTCATTGCTCTAAACACCCACATTTCAACACATTTTTCTCCCTTCGATTCTAAGCCACGCCCGATTTTCAGTAGCATTAACATCGGGTAAAAAGTGCGGCTTAGATTCGAGTTGATATATTATTTTAAAAAAAATACGGAAGAAAAAAATCGAGTTATATGAGTAAAAAAAGAAAAAATTCGTCGAATAGAAAATTCATTTTGCTATTTGGAGGCTGTTTTATGAAGAAAGTTGTGAAATGTTCTTGGTTCCAGGAAAAAGTTCGAGGAATAGAGAAATTCATAAAATGGAGGTCCTCTGCTGTATTGTATACTTTCTTTTAGTTCACTACACCTACGACACTGGTGGACCGCAATACCTTGAAAAAATTAGAAGCAGCCCGTACCCTGAAAAAGTCTGCCCACCCCTGCTCTATAGGATTGAGGTCTCGAAACCTGGAAGGCCAATCCATATGACGAATATCCTCACTCTCTAGAAATTCGTTGACCACAGGAGCTCTATGTGGCCTCGAGTTATCGTCCATTAAAATGAACTCATGTCCCCAAGCACCCCGGAAAAGGCGAACATAGGGCTCCAAGACTTCATCCCTATACCTCACACCAGTCACAGAGCCTCTTTCAAATACATGGGGAGGTGTACGGCCATCCACAACATGATGCCTGCCCAGACCCCATTAAATTTCCTCCACCATAATTGTCTATTTCGCGGATATTGGCGGGTAGGTAGTGGTTCCTTGCTTCTCTTCATATGAACATACGTCGAAAATCGGTGTTTAGGCTAAAACGGGCCTCATCAATGAACCGAACTGTCACCCATTGATCCATATTCCAATCTCTATGCTGTATGCACCATGCTAAACGGACTCTCCTGTTCGTAGACATGTTCGGGAAGCAAACAGTAGGTTGGCAAACAACCCTCTCTCTTGAAGTCTTTTTGAAACAGTCACCTTTGATACACGGGTTCCTGTGGCTGCATACAAGTAACGAGAGAGCTGAGAAGCTGTAGGCTTTCTGTTACGCCTCGGTATAATCAACAAATGGTGATCTTCTCTGGCCGTCGTGGCTCTTGGACGACCTTCCCCAGGCTTTCTCTCGATGGATCCAGTATCCTGGAATTGTTTCCATAAGTTACACACGACGCTGGCGTTAAATTGAACTCTCTAGAAATCTGGCCTTGACATTGGCCAGCTTCTAGCCTCCCAACAATTTGCCACCTCATTCCATCATTTAAACGTTATTGGTTACTCTTTTTTACTGTTACAATTTTTACTGCTTTAAATAAACACCAAGAAATTCGCCGAGGTGTGCTGGCGAATGAAATGCGTCTTTACTTACACGTGCTTATAAAGCCTATTTTTCTACTGGCTCCGTCTACACACACGTATACGATTAAGTTTTTGCCGTACAAGATTTGCATTTTTATCTAGAAGCAGTGGTTTTTCATTCAGTTCAGTTCTTTTCATGCAACTCAATAAAATATTCAAATTCTTTTATTTTTTTACACCAGTGCATGCTATTTATTTTATAATTATGACTCTTTAAGCCTATTTATGTTATTTAAAAACAATAAAAGACTTCTGAAAATCTAACTTTTGAAAAATTGATCACCCAACCTAGTCGGATGCCTTAACCTATAAGTTTAAAATGGTTCCTCTGTTGGGTAGAGGTCAACTAAGAAAGTGTTTAGGAGGAAACTGACTATCAAGGGAGGTGACGAGGTGTTTCAAACGTGTTATACATAAAAACAAATTTCCCGTTTTGGAACCATTGATCCAACAGTCTTGAACTTTGGCAAACATGTTTCTTTTGTTAAATAAAGATCCGCTGAGAACATGTCTTGTGGATATTGATTGCCCAGGAAGGTTATGGGGTCTCTGAGGTGGTATCTAAAATAAGTCAGTAACAGCCTCCAGACGGGAGTAATCACTTCTGTCTAGTGGTCATGTTACTAGGTTTGGGATCCGAGGGTCGCGGGTTCCAGTCACCGACATTGGTGACTTTGACTGAAAAGAAAATCACAAACTTTCTGATGTATCGTGACGCCGTCTACAAGCAAAAAGAGCAATCAAAAGTCGTCAGACTCACTTGACACAGAAAAGTCGCCAGAGAGACTCACTTGACGCAACCATAACAGCTCATATGCTCACCATAACAACAAAATATCTCGTTCGTTCCCCTATCCACCAACTCACTGGTGGGGGAATACTGTGGAGGTATCTAAAACAAGCCAGTAACAGCATCCGGACAGGAGTGACCCCTTCTGTCTAGTGGTCATGTTACTGGGCTTTGGATCCAAGCGTCGTGGGTTCTTATCTCCTACAGTTGCTATAGATTTAAAAAAATCTCCGGTTTTGAGCTATTACATGAATTTGAAATCTGGCAAACACGTTTCTTTTGTTGAGTAGAAACAGTCTAAGAACAGGTGCGACGGAAAATGACACCAAAGTAAAAGATTAATTTATTTTCGTTTTGATTATTTGTGAGTCCTCTTTAAACCGAGAAATGTGATACATAAGAACGTTTTTTAATAAAATCAAAAGGTTAATGCTACAACTTAGATGAAAATAATTTTTTTTAAAAAATGTATAGTCATGCACAACATTATGAAATACCCAGCGCAAAGGGTGGGAGTAACAATTATAATCGTATAAACGATAAACGACGATAATATAACGATTTATCGTATTTTCTCTCCCTAATTTTTTTTTTGAAAGTGGGTTTAAATTAAAAAATGAACATTTTAAAACTAGATAACATTAATTGTGTAACTTTTCATCAATTTTGTTCTTAAGAATCCGGCGCTGCGCAAAATGCCGATTTTCGTATTTTTTGAAAAATTATCCTATTTATACCTCTTTATAATCCTTTTTTTTTTCAAACTACCTGAAAACACGAGAAATGATGTAAATATATGTGATTCCAATGTGATAAAGATTTAAAATTTTTGCTTTTTTTCTTTTGGCAAGTTGTAATGCCTGTCGGTTCCTGTTTCCCCCTGAAACCCCTTGTCTACCCTCAGACCCGAATAATCAGTAGACATGATTCACACTAATTATTTTATTGTCAACAAAATATCACACAGGCACAATAACAATCTAATTAAGATAACAGATCAGATAGTAGAGCTCGGAGATGAAACTCAATAGCCTGGGGATAATAATACGGGCCCTCAACTGATTCCACAATAGCTTAAACACATTTAATATAAACTACGTCGCACACTAATAAGCTAACTTCTATTTAAATAAGGATCCCGATACCTGTACTTTTATGAAGTCAAGTCCTACACTTGAACCTTGAAGTCGATCATTATCTGGATTTAATCACCGTCAGTTGATCCACTCTCAGTAATCTTCCATTGATAAACTCCAAATGCACTTAATCATTCCACGATCATTCACTCTTCAACTAACTTGCCAACTAACTCTTAAAACTCACGAATACAGAATTTATATAATATACTTAATTTGCATAATCACGCTTTCTTCACTCGGTGAAAGTTGGTTGAAATAACTATTTTTCTTAACGAGTCCTGAAGGGGTTAGTATAGCCGCGTAAAGATCCGTCACAAAGTTACACTGGTTTAAAAAATAATGTTCTTTTTTCTTTTTCATGCACGAATTACTGTTAAGATTCCTGCGTGATTTCTTAGCACACATTGCTTTTTTCCTTTTCTTTTTAGCAAAAACTTCTCTACAAAAAAATGATTCACGACTTGAAAAAAGAAGACGGCCAGTTTAAGTGGAAAACAGATATCGATTTCTTACAGAAAAGAATCGATGCAAAAGACCAAATCGTATCTCCCAGGGGGCGTTGCAATCATGAAATTCTCTTCGTGAGGTGCCCCAATTCGATCCACGTAACGTGAGTACTTTTTCTTTTTCTTTATACAGGGTGATTACCCATGACAATTGCGATCACGTTTCTCCAACTAATTGGTTCATGCGCTTCGCTGTTCCCAACTTTTGTCTTTTTCTGAAAATTTCTTTTAAAAAAGTACGCATTTGTGAATAATAACACGTTATAAATAACAAAATACATTTGGTTTAAAACATATATACATATATATTTTTAAATTTTGGAAAACTTTCTGAAGAATCTTAACTTTTCTTAACGTTGCTTCTTAGTTAGCTAGTTGTCTGCTACCTCTCTTTTGTGTCCCGTCACTTCAGGCAAAAAAGTGTACAGTATGCAGGGCCCAACCGTGACCTTTGGGGGCCCTGGGCTAAAGATATCTGAGGCCTCTCTAAATAATTTTAAAAAAATGCCATTTTCCTATAAAAATCTTTTTGTGTGGGAAAGTTTTAAAATATACGAAACTTGAAGGTTTTTTTTTTTCATTTCAAACAACTTAAATACGTTATGGACAACAAGATAGTTTACAAGAAGAAATTTTCTACACATTTGCGCAGCAATTTTTTCTGTTTTCTGATCACATTTTAAGTCATTGGTGAGATCAGTATTGTAATGCCAGTCGGTTCCTGCTTCCATCTGAAACCCCTTGTCTACCCGCAGACCCGGCTAGGTGTGTGGTAGAAACTGAATAATCAACAGACATGATTGCACACTAACTATTTTATTGTTACCAAAATATCAATCAGACACAATAACAGTCTAATTAAGATAACAGATCAGATAGTAGAGCGCGAAGGGGAGACTCAATAGCCTGGGATAATAATACGGACCCTCAACTGATTCCATGATAGCTTAAACACGCTCAATATAGACTACGTCGCACACTAATAAGCTAACTTTTATTTAAATAAGGATCAAAACACCTGTACTTTTATGAAATGGAGTCCTACACTTGAACCATGAAGGCAATTCTTATCTGGATTTAATCAACGCCGATTGATCCACTCTCAGTATTCTTCCATTGATAAACTTCAAATGCACTTAATCATTCCACGATCCTTCACTCTTCAACTAACCAATCAACTCGCAAGCTCCTTGCCAACTAACTTTCCCACTCTTCAAACTCGGAATACAGAATTTATATAATATACTTAATTTGCATAATCACACTTCCTTAATCGGTAAAAGTTGGTTGGAATAAATATTTTTCTGAAAAATTCCTAAAGGGATTAGTAAAGCCTCGTATAGATCCGTCACATATTAAGAAAGAAATGATAAATAATTAAGCCTAGTATTTGGAGAGATTGTTCGGCTCTTTAACGGCTGCTTGACCATAGAACCCAGTGGCGTAACGATCACCCAAGAAACCCCCGCATCTCGGGGGTGCCCAAGATTCTAGAGAGCCCGAAGTCTACCTGACGCCAAGTACGTACTTTATGCAAGCTACGACTTGAAGCCCAAAACATGTCTTTGCAGGAGGGCTCTAGTATTCTTCGATACGCCACTGATGGAAGTCCTTTTTTAATAATCCTCGACAAACAGTCCTGCTGCTAGCACTAATATCTGAGGATCTGTGGGTTTCATGAGTGATTCCAACCGACGAGGCGATTTTGTTCAAAAAAGATCAAAAAAGATTTGATCATTTTCAAAAAAGAGACATTTCTTTTTGAATTTTTTTATGACAGAGTCTCAAATCTAATAGATTGCATTGGTGCATATACAGGGATGTCTTAAGACTTCTTGAGACTCCAGGTCTCTACATAGATATTAGGGGCTACCTATGATATTTAAAAGTAGACAGCACATAGTATACGTTGTCAAATACTCGTATAAATAATAACCCGAAACAAATAAATTTGTGTGACTTACATATCGCACAAGCAGGCTCGACTGACTGCTGCCTTTTGATTGAATGAGTAATGATAGTGTATGGTGGTAGGCCTAGGCCTGTGCGTGGATGACGGCCACCAAATGTATCCAGTTGACATATCGTCTGAAATTCCCAGTTTTTTGGAGAATACAACCGAAAATAACATTTCACCATTGGAATTATTCAAATTCTGGTATTAAGGCTAAATCGCGAGAACCAGACGAGACTCCCATTGAAGCCGAGGCCCTGGGCCCGTTCCCAGTTGGCCCATGACTTAAAACGTACCTGAACGGATCATGATCTGATTAAGACCGAGTCGAGAACGAACCATTGTCCCCACCAAAGATGAGGACCAAGGCCCAGTTGACCCATGTCTTAAGACGTCCCTGGTTTGTCAATAACGTTGATAGTACCAGGTTGTGTGGAGGGTGGCAGGAACTGGACTATCGCATTAATGTATGTCGTGTAACCAATGTTTCCCACATAGCACACCTGTAAAGTATGTAAAGAAAATTTGAATTGTTTCTGTGTACTTTCGAAGGTTCATTCTTGCTGCATTCGTTTTAATTTAAAAATTTTTTTTTTTTAACTATAACGCTTTGAAATCCGCATATAAAAAGGTGGAGTTGATTTATTAATAAAAACATCAAGAAAGTAATTATACGCTTTTCAAGCACTGTACCAATAAGAAAAAATTTATTTTTACTTTCGCGACGCCCAATAGAGTGTGAGATATGTATTCATCTAATAAAATAGTAATTTTGTAAAGCATGTAGCAGCCGTTTAAAGTTCCACTTGTTTGAAATCTTGTGGTAAGGTTTGTAGATTTAATTAATTATTGACATTTTAAACGTTGTGTTTCTTTTCTAGAGACGAGGGATTTGAAAAAGTTCTCAAGTACAACCCCAATTCCAAATTAGTTACGATTGAAGACACATCTCATCTTTTGCTGCTTGAAAAAGTCGATGAATTCGTGGAAGTTGCGAGTGAATTTCTTAGTGACGAAAAGTAAGAGAAATGTAGCAAGAGGATTTGAGAGAAGATACAATGTTTATGTTTCATAAATATAAAATTTTAACCATCTCGCGCGTTAATCCTCCGCTTGCCAGTTAGTTTCAATTCCTAAAATTTTATATTTCAGTTAATCTAATGTGTTGTATTATTTTGATGTGTTAACCAATGTTTATTTTAACATACTTTCTTAAATAAAACCAATAAAAACCAATTCGTAGAATGTTTTCTTTCGTTGTTACAAGTTTTGATGTACAAGTTTTTATTATTTGTTCTTTGTTATTTTATTTTGGCTCCAAAGAGCATTAATTAGTATATAAAGTACTTTTGGAAACAGCACTTTTAATTTTTCGCACGTCCACGGAAATTGTAAAAAGAAAATACACACGAACGTAGCATATATAGATGTATTTCATTATCCATTCAAAGCTAAATATGATTTAAATATGATTTTATTACTATTATTATTTTGCATAGCGGATGAAAGTCTCGTCGAATCAGCGTCATCGTCTCTTATTTGTTTGTGAATTTGTTACCTCTCTATGACGATGTTTCTCAAACTGTGGGGCGCGTTCCACGTGTTGTCCAAGAATATATATATTATATTTATATAACATATAATGTTTATAGGGAGTTAAAGTTCTATCGCAACAATGGCAACGTTCAAGATAACTCACCAACGTGATTCTCGAAGTGTCGCACGCGCTGCATTGGTAACCATGTGCTTCCTTTCATATAATGTCACCGATACCTTTGAGATAATACGTAAGTACCGTTTATATAATTTATATAAAACCGGAAACTATGTTAGACTAGGAAAACTTATGCCTTGAAAGCCATTTACTTTTCATAAAATTTCTAATCAAGCAAAAACAAAAAAAGGAGATTTCGTACTTTTCGCAAGTAATGATTTTATTTTTTCGTTATTTCTTTGTTATCATCAGCAATATAAACCAAAATATTGGACAATTTCTAGCGAATTAATTTCATAAATATTTCAGATTAAAAATTTTTTTTTTTTTTTTTTGCCACATTTTTGAGCTTAAATGCTTTTTTTACAAAAAAAAAAAAAATATCCCATTTCGCACGTTATTTCTTATCTTCAATCTTCTACATAAAGGCCTTATCACACGTACACGTTTGGAGAAATTTTTGGTCTAATTCGTGCAATTTTTACTCCGTTGCTATAGCAACGGCTTTCGAACATTTTTTTTCCAGTGAGCTGAGAAAGTTGCTTGAAATTCCTGCCAATTGGGTTCTTCGATGCCCTACGTCATAAGCAAGATGGCGGTAATGATGGTAGCTTCGCATCAGATATGGCGTATAATATTTTAATGGTGTACTATATTTGAACAGCGTAAAATATTTTAAACAGAATGGTGCTCCATTTCATTTGCTACCTTCAACTAAAGAGTGAGCGAAATAAAAGAAATAATATTGGATGGTCGTTTTCGAAGCAGAAAAATTGGCGAATTTGTCGTGTCCTAGTCCTATCTCGAAAAGAGTTCACATCGCCCGACGCGCCTCTAAGTGTAGGAGGAAACATATCATCACCAACAAAAACCATAACAACAATTATTTATTGTAGACAGACAAAACACAAATAACAAACACAAGTTCAATTTATAAGTGGAAACCTCGGAGTGATTGCCTAAAACCTAGATTAATCCTAATACTCAAATCCGATACTCAAATCTAACATTCAAATTTAATATTCCCGTCTAAGTAATCTCAGCTATCAGAATTGACAAGGAGACGAACTCTTGCTAACTTCAGGTCGGTACTAAATCTAATTCCTTTGATTCCTTTAATGATTAATCTAGTACTTTACTTTAAATATATCAAATACTATCAAATACGCGCTAAGCTCGTTGAAGTGATCCGTAGACGATACTTACATGTAGTATGGCAATTCCTTCTCTCTCTCTCACTCTAACATTTACGAAATCTAGACTTTATATAGTCGAATTAATTAGCATATAACTATCTCGTGTTTTTCCCGAAGATGCTGTGAAATAGAATAAATGCTGGCCCCAAAGTTACCCAAAAGGTTTAGTTTGGAAATACACGCGGATAGCCCCCCCCCCCTCAAGAAAAGAACGGGATTTATAAAAGGGTCTCAATGGCCCGATATAAATTACGTTGAAAATTTTAAGTCTTAACATCTAGGCATCTTAAATTTTAGTTTAGCAATAACTTTTATAGAACAATACGCTAAAGAAACACTCAAAACTACTATCTCAAAATTTACTCACTCCAAGATTTTAACTTTTACATTCATTATATAAGGTGTACTCCATTTGGACGAGGACCAAGGAAAAACCTCCTACTGGAGGGAAAAACCCGGCCGTACACAACCCGTAAACTTAGATTTTTTAATTACATCCTGGGTTACATAACACATCACACTGGGTTACATCTTCGACACAAAATCTTCAAAACATCAGGGTCAGCCACCCTGAAATGAGAACTGGATCAGTGGACGTACAAAATAAATTTTTTGAACACTTTATACACACAACAACATTGAATTCACACATATTTAAATTGTCAATTTCTTTACAAATTTTATCTGGTCTCTAAAAATAAAACTCCCATTCCAATCGCGCAGCGCTGTTAGTGTTATGGTAATTTCCTCTCTCTACGCCGCGAGTCCCAAAAACCAGATATATACTAATATACACTTCAATATGTTTATATATATATACAATTATATACAATTTTCAAAATATTCAATATAAACAAACAATACAATGAATTCTCGCACGCTTAGCCAAGCCTTTAGTTAAGGTAAACAAATGTAAACATACATATGCTTTCCATAATTTAGAATATATTTAAATATACAAAAGGTCATTTCACTCAACGTAGTGAGACTTTTGCATTTGGACATCATTACCAACAGAACAAGACTTGCTTCTTGCAAAAATTCAACCGACTGCCTGTCAGTAAAAATATAAATGAAACAATACAATCTGGCTAATATCTTGCTCCTCTTCTTTCTCTAATGTCACCGATCTGCACCTCCAATGATGTGGACCTTCTGTGTTGACACTCTCCTGGCTCCTGGCAGTCTGGTCTATAGTCTCGGCGACTCCTCAAGTTGTAGTTGTGACCTTGTCCTTCTTGATCTCTTCTAGATCGGGTGGATCCTTCATGGCCTGTCAATGATCCTATTGGTGATCTTGATCTGGCTTTCCCAAAGACTTCTCTGCCGTCTTTGGACCGTCTTCTTCGACTTTGCTTCTCTTCCTTGTCTGCACATTCGACGAGATGGAGGACGGGAGCCTTCGTTTGTAGACTTCTCTGTGGATATGTGCTCTTTTACTCCTCGGCTCCTCTGGAAGTGATTCCTTTTTTCTCTTCCATCTTCTTTAGTGTTGGTTTTTCATTATTTTTTGTTGTCTCGTCTGGGATAACGAGTCAGATATCGCTCTCTTACACCGACCCCTGGTCAGCTCGTGTCCGCTCCTTTTTGTCTCTGTGATTACTTTTATTCCCTAATCTATCATTTTCATTTCTCTCCTGTCTTCCACCAGACTCATTACTCTTAGAACCTTGTGACCTATCTAACCCATATCTACCATCCTCAAAACTACTCGATTGATACTCGGATCCTCTACTAATTGAACAATCTACCTCCACTAAACCTTCATCGCTTTTTCTCTGATGGTAAATTCGAACCTGATCTATATTGACTGTAGTTCTTCTACCTGCCTTCCAGATTACAACATTATTGTTTTTAACACTCACAACTCTAAAAGGACCCTCAAACTTAGGGCAGAACTTAGCAACCACTTTTTTACTGGCTGAACTTATAGGGAGAGTTTCGACCAACACTAAATCATCCACTTCAAGGCCGGATCTACGTATGGGCTAAATGGGCTGCAGCCCAGGGCCCCCAAGTTCTAGGGGCCCCCGTTCCCCGTTGAAGATAAATAGAAAAGGTGATTACAAAATCAAAATAGTAATACAATAATAAACCAGTAAAAAAACACACAAATCTCAAAAATAAAATACCCAAAATACCATATCAAATTTATTTTATAGAGCAAGAGCAATTTAATTTTGTTCTTTAGCCCTACCACCGAATATGCGGAAATTAATAACTATTAATTCTGAAAATCATCTATATATTTTATGTAAATACCTTAATAAAAACAAATTAAAATAGTATGCTGGTGATTTTCTTCTAGAAACAACACCATAATTGGATGTAAAATGTTTAAACCTCAAAGGAATTTCTTGTTTTTCTCATGATCAGAGACAGCCTGTGAGGTCTAGAAACAATGGTTTTCATCTAATTTGCTAGTGGCCAAAGTACCGGACTCAGGCCTTGTATGTCATGAGTTCGAGACTAGTGCCGCTGAAGACCCTCTGTGTAGGGAAGCGATGCATGTTAAATCTATCAAGAGTTCAAACGTTCTCTAGTATGTGAAATGTGAAAGTTAGGAGAGGGGGTGCCAGCTCACACACAGGTATCGTCTTCGTCACTTGACCATGGTTCAAAATTACGAGGTTCATCGCCAAAATCTCTCGTGTAGCTGAACAGTGCGACGCAAATATTCACTCACTCACTCACTATTCATCTAATTGCTGAGAAATTAATTTGCCTCATCAAGAACCAATATTTACATAGATTTAAATGGATAAAAACCACTGTTGCCAAATTCCCCACGCTAAATTGTTTGAGAGAATTCCTTTTCAAATAGGGTTTTATCAAAAATATCGATTTTACAAAAAGTCCTGATGTGATGGGAAAAAATGTAGGCATTTTCGAAATCAGCACTCTAAATAATATAAAAACCACTGAAAGCCTCTTTTGTGCTTCTCCAAAACTTTAATTTTGTAGCTCTGTGTAATTAATAGAGTGTCTATTAGTACACTATATTAATTACAGTCTATTAACAATTATAATTAATACAGTCTATTACACTCTATTATATTAATACAGTCTATTAATTACACTCTTTTGTACACGGCGCCGATGAGCATAGAGCATTTATACAAACGTAGTGGCACTATTTCTGTAGTTATTTATTTTTGTGCAATAATAATTCGAAGTTACAATATTATACTGATTTGGAGCTGTATCCTATGCATAATACCTGATATTAAAATATACTTAGGTACTTGTTTATTGGTTTTAAGTAAAAAGTAAGTACAAATACACATTTCTAAATTATTTAAGTATGAAGACACGGAGTAGGAAGATTAGGATTATCCATGTAGGTTCGGGGCCTAAATCGCTAAGTAATAATTTTATTGATTATATCCCTTCACATGAAATGAGTTATTTTCAAAATAAAGATCCAAACAATATATATTCTGTTTCGCAAAGATAATACAAAGAAAAAAAATATCATTTTTTAATAATCATTTCACTAAATAACTTAAACATGGCCAAGTGCTGGAAAGTTCTTGGCTTTGTTATTCTAGTATTGGTAGTGTTTTTTGTTTGACTTGCAAACTTTTTTCTGAAACAAATTTTTAATACACAACCGGCTTTTCTGATTGGAAACACGTAACTAGTTGTTTATAAAATCATGAAAATTCTATTGACATATAAATTCAATGTTAGTTTGGTTGACACGAAAAGAAAATAAGTCTTTTTTATATAAACAATTACAGAGCAACTTTGTAGAAATACAGAATATTACTACAATATGTCGTCAAACGTGTAAAGTATTTGGCTACAAGATGTTTAGCATTTAGAGCAGGGGTACTCAACACTTTTTTACGCCGGGCCACATACATCTGACATGTATTTTACGGGGGCCGCAACTTGAGGATTAATAGAGAGGGGGAAGCTATAAGATCAAGGATATTTAAAATATGAAAAATTTGTCAAAATATAAAATCTCATAATTTTGGATCTTATTTTAAAACTATACCAAACTCTATCAAACCAAACTCACAAAATATAGGGTTTCTTCACTTTTGGCCCAATTACGGGGGAATTTTTCAATTTCCGTTAATCAAGGATCCCAAGCCCCTTGCCTGCATTCTACTGTCATAAAAACAAAGCTGCCAAGTACTTGGATCATTTTTTTTTTTTGAGAAAGCCTTACATATTTTTATTTCAGATATTAATTTATCAAACGCACAAGGGTAGCAAAGAGTTTTTATTGAACTAGAGACTGAAATCAGTATTATCTGTATAAACTGTCTGTTCTTATTGCGCATTTTTGTTTCAAATTTATTCAAATATTTTTTGATTTAAGAAATAATCTGAACAAAATAACTGAATTTATCAAAGAGTACATCGGAAGCATTTAAGAAACACTCTGTAATAATTCTTAAGTTTATCATTAATAATTTTATATGCTTGTCAATATATATCATGTATTAAATTTTATGGGATGCTTTTTTTTACCTCTGCGTTTTTGTGACATTACCACCTGCAAAATATTTATTGCTGTTTCAATTTTTTTTTTTTTTAAGAAAATTTATCTCGTCTTTAAATGGATCCTCAAGAAAGAGAGCCATTGAAAGATTTGAGTTTATTAGTACAGTGACGAGCAAAATTATATTTTTTTTATGTAACATTTTCATGACAAATCAAACAAGTTGTTGATCCATGTTTTTTTTTCTCTACGAAATAGTCAAGAACCCAATCGTCTTGAAACAGCAAATGTTTTTTAGACATGAGGGTTAGTTAAAAATTAGTTACACCTATAAAATGGTGGCTATTGCATTGTTATTTGTTATCACTAACCATTACAATTACAAAAAGAAAAAAAAATATTTCACAATTTGTACCAGCACGACATCGACAGTAAAATTAATAGACTTGATTGCTTGATTGATAGAATCTCGCTAAATTTTTAATACATTATTCCTAAATACTTGAATTTGTTATTTCAACGGACCTAGACCGGGCCACTCAGAATGGTCTGGTGGGCTACATGCGGCCCATGGGCCACAGGTTGAGTATCGCTGATTTAGAGGTACCGAGGCAGTTTTTGGCTCTCCTCATAATGGTAATTTTATGAGTACCCTGAGACTTCTAGCAGAGTTCGACTCATTCATTCGTGAATATATTGAACTGCGAGAATTACGACCAAAATCGTTAATATCGTGCTTATCAAAAACAATATATGAGCAAATAGTTGAGATCATGGTCAAGCAAATTCATTAAACAGTTATATAACTCAAATAAACAACAATGACACAAAGTACTATACAACAAAGATGGATTCAATAGCAGATTTGTCCCACAATTACTAACTTCCTATTATACTACGATAATGTTTTCGGGGAAAAGTGTATGAAAGATGTGTCTCATTAATTAAGATTATTAGTCACTCAGGTTTATATTTAATTATCTACAAGAATTTTTAGAAACAAATGAACTGCTATTGGATAATTGTAGGGGACAGTCATATGACAACGCTGCCAATATGTTCGGTCCATATAATGGTGTGCAAGCTCTTCTAAAAAAATAAATAAATTTGCTAGTTATGTGCCGCGTGCTGCACATTCTCTTAATCTTGTTGTGCAGAATCAGTTAAGGTTGCAACTGAAATCGTGAATTTCTTTGGTTTAGTGCAACAAATATATGTTTGTTTTTCTACTTCAACCTATAGGTAGAAACTTCTAAATCGTGAACTTATACCGAAATTTTCCTTAAAAAGGTTAAGTCAGACCAGATGATCTTGTCACTACGATCCTTTTGAAGCCTCAAGAGATAAATATTGTAATGTCATGAATATTCTTAAGACATTTAGTGACAATGAAAATGAGAAAATTGATTTTCAAAAAGAGGCAGCAAATTTATTTAATAAATTAACTAAACTCGAAACTGCCATTTTAACTATATTTTGGGAAGAAATTTTAGAAAGATTTAATTCAGTTAACAAAAAATAACAGATTCTTTGGGCTTGGACATCTGTGAAGGGAATAATTTCATTGTGTCATTAAAAACGTTTATAAGCAATGTAGGACATGTGAATCAGATCAAAAATCAAAGGTGTATCAAGAAGCAGCCGAAAAATTAAGTCCTAATGTAAAAACAGAATATAGCGAAGTAAACTAGAGACGGGTTGTTTCAAAATTTGCAGATAAATTCACAGAAAAAGCTGTACATGGGTGAGAAAAATTTAAAAGAGACACGATTATTGTAGCGTTAGATAAGGTAATCCTTGATTTAAATAGAAGAAGTCAAGTATATATATGCAGAATATAGTATGAAATTAAACTTTTTGATGGATTTACAAGATCAAAGTAAGGAGAACGTCGACCTGGAGAGTGTATCCGCTATTACTGATTACTATTCAGATGATGTAGACCAACATTTAGTAAATTAAGGTGTTCAATTAAAAACTTATCTAAAACTGAGCTAGAGTCCTATACTTGTAGTGATATATTCAATTTAATTTTTGAAAAGAAACTAATTCAGGTTTTTCCAAATTTGTATATCATTTTAAAGAATTTTCTAACGATTCGTATTACTAGCTGTGAAGCGGAGCGTGCATTCTCTAAAATGTCCTACATAGAAAACAAATAGAAGACAACAATGTCAAATACTAGGCTTAGCTATTAATCACTTCTTTTTATTAATATTGATCTCACCAAAGACTTAAAATGTGATGAGCAAATAAAAGAATATTCAGCATAAAAATGTAGAAAAGTTTTTTTTTCCGCATAAATGTGTTATTGCTTATAAAGTATTTAAATTGTTTGGGGGAAAAAACTTTAAGTTTCGTATATTTTTAATTTTTCCGCACAATAATTTTTTAGGGAAAAGGCAAATTTTTTAATTATTTAGGGGCCTCCAGATATCGTTAGTCCAGGGCCCCCAAAGGTCACGGTCCGGCCCTGATCCACTTCAATGTTAATTTCGCGTCTCCTTTTATTGTAATACTTCGCCCACTTTTCTTGCTTTTTCATTGTATTTTGCCTAGCTTCCTAAAACACCTTTTCAATATTCCCAACCACAAATTCTGTACCATCCGTCACCATCACAAGTTTTTGAAACGGGGTAATAAGTTTCCTGCCCAAAAATAATTCTGCTGGGGTCTTTCCCGTGGTTTCATGGACTGCCGTTCTTAATGCAAATGCGAATTCATTTAGAAACCTGTCCCAGTTTTCGTGACTATAATTTACAAAAGAAGCAATCATTTGTAATAAATCGCGATTAACTCGTTCCATTCGATTTCATTGAGGTCGATACACTACTGTTTTGACATGCTTTATATCTAATCTCTCACTTAAATGTTCAAAAACTTCGGATACAAATTGGGGACCATTGTCGCTAATCAATTGAACTGGAGCTCCATATCGCGAAATATAATTTTCGAACAGGGCATTGGCGATTATTTTTGCGGACGCCTTTCTGAGGGGTATTATTTCCAACCACTTCGTAAAATGATCCGTTATTACACAAATATATCGATATCTTTGGGGTTTCGATGCTGGGTAGGGGCCTAATAAATCTAATGAAACTATTTCGTTCGGATAATTAGTTACAATCGGTATTAAATGACCGGCCGGTAACGCGTTCTTACAGTTATTTTTCTAGCACGTATCACATGTCAAAACATAATCATGTATCTCCCTACGCATGGATGGAAAATAAAAAGCATCCTTCACGCGTAAATATGTTTTCAGTATTCCAAGATTTCCAGCCATAGGCTTATCATGAAATTCGTGCATTATCGCACCTCGCATTGACTTTGGAATATATACCCTCATTTCTCCGAGAGAGGATGCGTAGTTCGCATAAAATAACAATCCATCGATGATTTGGAAATCCTGGGACCAGTTCCTACAGACCCCCGCATTTACTGAACTGTCATCGGGGTTTTGTAAATAACGGTAAATATGACCCAGCTCGGGGTCCTGCTTTTGTTCAGCTATCAATTGCTCCCTTGACGAAAGTACCAAATCTCTAATTACTGCACAAGTTATATTGCTATCCTCAAAACTTTCCACCGGGTTCCGCGACAACAAATCTGCCACAACATTTTGAGCACCTGGCCTATGTTCCCATTCAACTTTAAATTCGGCTAGCTTGAGTGACCATCTGATCATACGGCTTGATAAATTTTTACCATTAGTGAGTTTTGTTAATGCTGCATGATCTTTAATTACTTTTACTGGTAACGATCCAAAGTAGGTGCGAAACTTGTTTAAAGCCCAAATCACCGCTAAACATTCACGCTCGATTACAATGTAATTGCGCTCCGCCTTATTAAGTGTGCGGGATGTATATGCTATGGGTCTCTGACTTTGCGTAAGCACCGCTCCAATCCCAATAGAACTCGCATCTGTAAAAAGCTCAAATTGTATATTAAAATCCGGTAATTTTAGCACAGGTGCTTCCGTAATTGCACGTTTGATCAATTCCAAAGCAGCTTGCGCCTCTTCCGACCAATTAAATTTCCTTCCCTTCTTTTTTAAATCATACAGTGGCTCGCAGAGATCTGCGTACCCCTTATCAAATTTTTGATACCATTGGGCCATTCCGAGAAATTTTGATACTGCTCTCGTATTCTTTGGTGCTCTCATTTCGAGTATTGCCTTAACTTTAGATTCAGCCGTGGCTATCCCATCTTTGCTACACTGCGAGAAACGATTTTCAAAACTGAGAGCAAACAGCTCACGCTTTTGAGTACTTCACATTCTCAAAATAGCTCCGATGCACGCGTACTTAAATTTGAGAATCGCATATTCTCATATTGAGACACAAGTACATTCTCATTTTTGAACCTGTTACGGGATCAAATTTTTGAGAATGAAAGATCGATATGAGTATATAATGCACTCATATTTGAATCTGTTAATGTATCAAATATGAGTTTAAAACAATAAAATGAGTATGTATAGCATTTATTTTCGGTACTGTTGTATCTAATATGAATTTTTAACAGAAAAATATTCATTAACCCAAATCTTAAGGGATTTAAAAATGTGATACCTGAGTTGTAAATTTTCACTTTCTACATCTTACGTATTATTTTATGGGAAATCTTCAATAACGTGGGCTGGATTTTCTACCGCCAAATTCTCTTTTTTAGCCGAAGATCGATCGCCAAGGCGTATCCTTGAGAGGAACCGGTTTGTAGTAGCCATATGGCGATACGATTCTCCTCAGAGAAAACTCCGCGTAGTAATACATTGTATTCCTGACATTCGGGTTTTCATTTCAGTGTTGATATTTTCTGAAAATATTACCAGTGTAATTTAAAGGGTAGGGGTTAAACGATTTCTCGAATTCACATTTTAAACTTTTTTATCTCAAAATGAGATTTAAAAAAAAAACTTTATGTACATGACAACTAAGTTAAATTTCAAGTTTTTTCTTTTCAAAGCAAAAAGTAATTATTTAAATTCGAAGCTAAATTACATTATTTTTATAAATACGAGACATAAGTATCAAATGAAACATAGTTTTAATTTTTTGCCAGAACAAAGGAAAATAATTATTTATAATTATGAAAAAACACACATTTCAGTACAATCAGTGCAGATTGTCTAGTCAAACTAATCCAGAAATCTGAAATATCTTACTATCCTAAATATTTATTATTTGTTTTATCTCATCATTACCTTAATTTTTAAAGGAGATAATCACTCAGATTTTTCGAAATAATCGAATGCTTTTCTGAAAATTTTTTCTTCCTTTATATATATTCAGAGATGATTTATTTTTTAAAATCATAGATTATTTTATATTGGGTTTTTTTTAGATATAATAGTTACAAGGGTTTTATTATAGTTTGGAAGGGAATATATACTTATATACAGTACAATATCTTACACATTTCATAATTTTCATTATATTTCTCTTTTTTTTTAACTACAGATTTTCGAAAAAATAGCTATTTATAAAAAGCTGTTGATATTGTATGAGTTCCTGAATAGTATAAGAAAATTCATTTCTGCTCCTGATAATAAAAGTGGCCGCGGTAACCTAGTGGTCAAGTTAACGGACTCGTGGCCGGTGTGTCAGGAGTTCGAGCCCAATACCACTGAAGACCCACATTGTAGGGGGGCAATGCATAAAAAATCTATCGATGTTTAAACGTTCTCTCGTTGGTGTGGTGTAGAAGTTAAGAGAGGGGTTGCCAGCTCAGGTGTTGTCCTCGTCACTTGACCGTGGTTCAAAATTACGAGGTCCATCTTCAAAAACCCTCGAGTAGCTGAATAGTGTAATGCTAATATTTATTCACATAAGATAATAAATGTGTTGAAAATAAATCTCGGATTATCCACGTATAATAAAGCTAGAATTTTCAAAAACCAAAACATCACGGCTTCTAGGATTCCTGGAAAGGGGTGACTGTAAATTGATATCTTTGCTGCACCACTTTGAATGAACAGGAAATTCATCAGTCAAGAGTTCATTAGGGGTATAAACATATTAATCTTAAATTAAGATTTCAAAATTTAATATTTTTTTATGAAACTAATCAAAATAAAAACTCTAGAATTAACTAATGTCTTTTTGAATCCTCCTTGATATTATTCCTTTTAATTATTTTTACAACTTTACATACATCTGTGTAAAATAATTAAATGATTTTTTTTTCTTTCTAAACAGGACATAAGATGTAAAAATTCTTTTCATTGAAAATGAGTGATTTCCATTTTGTACAATTTATATCTCAATATTTGAACCATATGAAACTACAATTATAGCAAAAGTTATAATTGACATAGTTTTAATACCCATGTAAAAATTAAAATAGAATTGAGACAATGATGAAATAACAAAATTTATGTGCTCCTTAATCCATTGTTTTCTAATTAAAGTTGATAAACATTTAAAAACATATAATCTCAAAAATTTGGAAAATGATTTTAAAAATATCATATTATGACTGAAGGTTGAATATATTATGTCCATTGCAAAATTTTAAAATGAATGTTGAAAAAAAGAATATGTTCTGGTTAAACACTTTTCTCCTTGCAAAACAAGAATGAATGTTTTAATCAACAAGACTTAGATTTTTTCAGAGGTCATAGTCAATTTTTAAAAAATAATAGCATTAATTTTTTGATTTGTTTAAAGATCATAGCCAATAAAAATATGATTAATAGCATTTTCTTAATTTCAGAACTTAATACATTCAAACTTTTTTAGCACTTGAAAGCAATTAATCGTGTAAATGTAATTCAAGAATTAGCTCTGTGCATTAAATATCTAAATTCTACGAGGATATAATGCTTAATTATTTAAAGAAATTTAGAAGTGATACTTTAAATTTATAGGAGGACATTTTCTCTCTAAACTTATAATAATCAAATTTATATTATTTGAAGACTTCTAAATTTCTTTGCGCATTCAAAGAAAAAAAAATTCTTTGTGTTCATCTTTAAATTTGACCTTTTTTTGCTAAATCCTATGTTTTATTTTGCAGAGTTTCTTGATGAAATTATTCATTCAAGAATATCTTGATAAAAAATGTTTAAAACTTGTTTATTAAGTCACCAAATACTTTTTTTCTGCTAAACATAATTATTACAAAAATATGTTAACAAACTTTGTATCAAGTGTTTTAAATGATTCAGTTTTATTTATTTATTTTACTATTCATTTTATGCTACTACATACAAAATACCATGTTTAATTAAATATTTGGAAATTCTACATCGTCTGAGTTTTTTACGTATGTTTTAAATTTTGATTTTTAAAAATTTAAATACTTTTGGTTAATTCCTTATAGTGGTTGCGGTAACCTAGTAGTTATGGTACGAACTCGAGGCTGGAATGTCTCGGGTTCGAGTCCTGGTGCCACAAGGGATCCACCATGTAGAGCGGGCCGATGTACATTGAATCCGTAGAGGCTCAATGTCCTCCTTATGATGTGGTGTGGCAGTTAGGAAAGGGGGTGCCAGCTCATATTTTAGTATAATCAGTAAGAATTTCTAGTCAACATATATTAAGACTGGATCTAATCTAGAAATTTTATATCTCTTACTATTCTAAATGTATTATTTGTTTTATTTCTATCATTATCTTAATTTTTAAAGGAGATAATCTCTCATATTTTTAGAAATAAACAACTTTAGTTAAAGTTTTTGTTTTTTACAAAATCAATACTTTGAATTTACCTCCATTATATTTATTCAGAGCTAATTTATTATACACAAAGATTAATTCATACAAATTTTTTTTCGATATAATAGTTAAGAGATATAATTTGGAAGTGAATATATACTTGTAGTATGGTATTTTGTTTCACATTTCTCATTGCTTTTCTCTTTATTTTTTATTAAGAGTTTTTCGAAAAAATAAAGATTTACAAAAAAATTGTTGATGTTGCGCAAGTTAGTGAATAGTTCAAGAAAATTCATTTCTGCTCCAGATAATAAAATCTCTTAAGTAATGT
>BMAO01001079.1:0-22474 GCA_019973975.1 Trichonephila clavata | reverse complement strand
TGCATGCTTGCTTTCAAAATTCGGTAAGCGAAATGATTGCTACTATAAAACCATCATTTTGCGTTTGAAATGGCTCTCCTCGCGTTTACATTAACATGTGATCTTGAAACTTTAATCATTTAAATGTGTTACTTAGACAAACGTATTGCCAAAATTTCGTTACTGTACAATGCTTTCCTGGTGTAGGGATTTTTCCCCCGTAAGTATAAAAAAAAGCATTACGCACAGGATTTTGCGCATGCTAAATGATGCATAAAACAGTTGTTCAATTTAAGTAATGTAGAAGAAACTGATCAATGAAAAAAATTAAAAAATAATACATTAAGAAATATGCATTAATGTACATAAATAAAAGTATTTTTTGTTATGACCGTATCATTTGCCCCCCCCCTTTTTCTTTGCTTCGACTAATTTTCTGAAAATAGTTTATTTCAATTCGTGTAGGCGTCTTTCTGATTGATATTAATAGCCATATGAACGCCTAGCATAAAGGAAAGAAACAAGATGAAACGCACCAATTTGACGCAAAATATAAATCGTGTATTTGTAACGAAAAAATACCGAAAGAAATCAATACAAAAGAATTAATTCATTCTCGAATTTTTGAAAGAAAAATCACTAACCGATTATTCTAATATCATTTTGATGGACAATCATTGAGTTTATAACGAAATTTACTTAATTATTTTCATCACAATATCATTCATTTTCAAATGAAAATTTCTAATTTTAGACCCTACATTTGAAAAGGAACGCTATTGTGATCTAATATCTTTTGAAAAAGCAAAACAGGGATTGATTTTTTTAAATAAAAAGTAATGAAAACCTTCAAACACTTACGAGACATGTTGCTTTCTTTCTTCGTCAGGGGTCTGAAGACGTACTTCTGTAGAGAATTGATGACGTGTGTTCCAACTAAAGTAAAACGACCGAAGCTTCTGCAGTCCATGACTCGAATGGTGAGGGGAGGGCAATACATTTCTTGATCAGGTAATTCCTGGAAAAATGTAATGATAAAATTTAAGAACATTTGTAATTTTTTTAATTTAAAATTTCGTATGTGTATTAAATTTTAAGTATATAGTACAGTAGATGTTCATTATTTTTGACTGTGCTATGCTCAAATTTATTTAACATCTGAGATAATCTGATATATTTCTTTCATTCCAGTTTTTATCTTTCAAACGAAAAGTTGCATTCTTTCCTTAAGAGTTTGTACATTAGAGCAAATAATTTTAGGAGTTCACCATTATTTGGAATCATTCATTCAATAACATTCCATACTAATATATACCAACTTAGAAAAAATTAAAAGTTGTAAACCCCCTCCTCACATATTAAGGTATCCGACTAGGTTGAAAAAGTGCTTTTTAGGTGTTTGATATGTGGTAATGTTTGGGCTATTAGGGAAAAAAGAAAATAATTATTGAGAAGAAGGACTAAAATAAAACTAGAGTTTTTTAAGTTGTTTTTATAGCATTTACTTTGTCTAACTATAAAAATTTTTTTTAATGCGTTTTTGAAAAATGAAATTTTTACGATAATTTGTGCACGAAAAACGGGATATCTTCAAAACAATCCAATCAAATTCGATGAAATTTGTAACATATATGTTACGGGCTCTTCAGAGTGTAACAAACCGCAGGTTTTATGACACCTACATTTCATCACATTTACAGCCATTTTTAGCTTACAACATGCAGTAATTTTGATGAAAAATCATTATCATCAAATTTAAATGCCAATAAAATATTTATTTTTTAAAATAAATAACCTAGTCAGACACCTTAACAGTAGAAAGACTTTCACGCCCTCTAGCGGGTAGAACTATCTTCAGTGATGGCCAAGCTTCCGAACTGTATGGACGTAGAGCATGCGCTCCGATCCCTTTCAATTGTAAACTAAATATTTGTTCTCTGATTATCTATATCAATGTTTGTTTTGTCCAATACACGTGTTTAAATTAGCTAGTGGACTTAGTTAACAGCCCATTCCCCGAGTGTCGCTTTATTACATTGGGTCACACCCCTTATAATTTGGTACCCACCTTAATAGTTTGACACCCAACGTTATAAAGTGACTATATATTTAAGAGAAGGTTTCTTTATCATAAATCTCTAAAACAGGGGTGTCGAACTCACGGCCCTCAGGCCTTATGCGGCCCACCAGCATTTTGGCGGCCCGACCAATATATCGGCACACAAATATATAGCATAAAATTAAAAAAAATTCCCTCGAAATTGGAGAGATAGTAGCAGAAAACAGATATCAAGTGCCAGGACGTAAACATTTAATTTTTTTTGTTCTTTTACATGTTTATTATAATGCATTATTCGAAAGAAATCTAAACTTTTGTGAATTATGATTTTTTTTGCGGTCTACCTTTAGTTAAACTTTGTTTGCTTGGCCCAAATGAGCCTTTGAGTTTGACACACCCCTGCTCTAAAAGTATCAAACTACAATATAATTTCACTAAGCTGGACCAGCGTTGGATTAAGCAAAGTAGTCCCTTAAAGTTTCGAGATAAGCATTCTGTACACAGCAAAATGAAAAGGTGTTTTGCGATAAAAAAAAGCAAAATGTTAGTAATTTGTAAAAGTAAATGCGTCATTTACGCGATTAGTATTAAATTAAAAAAAACTCTTAATGATATAATGGCATTGTCTCATCTTTACTGCCAACACGCTCACTGGTTTGAAGAAATGACTGATCTTTTTTTTTTTGTTTTCTTTTAGCATTAATTTCGAGAGCAAATAATTCCCATACGTATCTCAAATGTTCACAATATCTACATATGTATCCAAAAGATTTATAAAAACCGGGTAACTCACGTTTTCCAGCGCGTTTCATAATGAAGAATTTTTCTATAGCTGTACGGTTTGAAAGGTTCGGATGAATGATAATTTAAAGTATTCTGTATCGTAATATATATTTGGCATATACTTTAAATTGTAGTATATATAAGCACATTTTGTGACGCGTGTAAATACTTCGATTTTTATTTAAACTAGTCTCCATATCTTTGCTAGATAGGTTTTTTCCACATAATATTATAAGTATGTCAAATAAAAAAAATATAAGCAAGGAAATCGAATAAAATTACTAAAAATATGAGGTATTTATTGTTTGGTTGCTGACAAAAATTACTATTTAAGTTAGAAAATGAGTTTAAAAAAATAGCTTTAAATGCGTTTTAATGACTTGTTAATTATAATATACTTATATCTATAATTAAAAAGTGCGTTTTTAATACTTACCACATCAAAATGTTTGACTGGAGTTGAAAAATTTGGATTCTTTTTGTAATTGAGTATGATGGAAGATTGGAGTACATGTCCAGCACACTCTATGTCCACTCGGGGACGATCAACGGTCATTAAATGGACACGCTTTAGCTCTCGAAGTCCCCAAAATAGAACCTAAGAAAATAAGTTTGAACCAAAAAGAAGTATTGAATGTTAATAAATTGAGTTCCAGAATTAGGCGTTTTAAATGTATCGTAAGCCACTTCATCGATTCTTTTTTATTAATAAAAACAATTATATATATTTTATTGCAATTATCCCAACTCATATTCAGGCATTTGTTAAATGTCAAACTGGTATCCTTTTTAAATACTTATAACTCTTCCTAAACTTCAAGCAAACTGAAGAATCAAATTTGTCAGCCAACATTTTCTGTATCCAATTTTATAGTTCACCAGGTATGAATCAGCAAATCACATTGGTTATAAACTGCTTTCTCTTTATTGAAAGTATAATGCAAAAGAAATATTTTTATTATGTAGTATTTGAGAAAATAATTTTTAGTTGTGAGCCAAGGTCAAGGGCAAAGACAATTACTCATTACTCAAATTGCGCCAATAATTTGGGACATTTGAATTGAACATTAAAAAGCCAGTGCATAAATTTTTCATTGAAATAAGAAATTGACTTGTTTGTTACTCTTATATTTCTATAGTAAATAAGAAATATATATATATTTTTTTAAACTGTATGTAACAAAAAGAAACTGAAATTGAGTTGTACACAATAACGAAATTAAAGTGTAAGTAATAAATAACACATATAATGACTTATTAGCTTTAAGGAAAAGGATAAACTCTTTTTTGTCATCAACCAGTTTTTTAATAATGAGAGAGTAGGTAGTTGTTGGTTTTGAAGTGACGTTTGATGTTCCCATTCTTCCCAACTTATGCGCTTAGATACAGCAGATACACATTTATCCTTTGCCTTGGGGAAGAAGTAATCCGTTTTCCATTCCGAAGGAAAGTGATTATTTTTTAGCTTTTTACGTGAACATGCCTTTATTAGAACAGACCTAACTTATATATATATATATATAGTGCCAATACGTAAATCAAACAATCTGTGTTATCAAATGTCTAATTACGCACAAAAATCATTACGCGCTCTACCTCGCGCGTGCATAATCAAATAAGAGTTGAAACTGGTAATAAGCAGTTGCTAGGGAGAAACAATTTTTGTGTAGTCAGTTATTCCCAGCGTCCACTCAGTGAAGGAATCAAAGCAAACCGGAAAATGTCTCCACGAGCTACAAGTGGAGCGCGTTCGATGGTTTGGCGATCTTTGCCTTAAAGCAGTAGTCTTCAAACTGTGTTTTATGGAACCCTGGGGTTCCATGAGGCATACCCATGTCTAATGATTCAAAAATAAAAAATCTAAATGAAAATTATAAATGTGTATCAAAATGGATTCCCGTTCTCTATCAAGTTTTTATAGGTTACAGGTTTCTAATGGCTCATTTTATTCAATAAAATTGAAAAAAATTTTTATACATTATATATATATATATATATATATATATATATAAGTTACAAAATAAAGTTATATATATATATATATATATATATAACTTTATTTTGTAATACTTTCAAAACATTTATTGTAATATAATAAAATAATATTAAAAGTTTTTATCTTTATACGTGCTACCAACTAGATGGTGAATATTCTGTTGTCTGCTATCCCGGGTTTCATGGAAAAATTTTACAATCGTTAGTGCAATGTTTTGTACAACTAAATACTTTTCTAATGGAAAATGCATTTTCTTTTATATTTGTGAAAAAAGAAAACCTTCTATAATGAAGGTAGGGAAACAGCTTAACGACATATTAACCGATTCGACGTTGAAATATGAATTTAAACTAGAACAGCTCCTAAATGTTAGGTTGCGAATTCATACGAAATACACAGGATTTTCATACAGCTATAAACATTCAGAGCAATAATTTAAAAAAAAAATTATCATCTTGAATGTCTAAAAAACGAAATATAAAAACGAATTAAATGCAAAATGTGAGATGCAATCGCTAATAATTTTTATCAGGCTAGATTTCGACAGTTTGCAAATAAATAAATAAATAAAATAAAGCAGATATTTTTCATTTACTAAATGTAATGCATAGGTAGGTGACACTTGGGTGTGTAAGTAAATTACAATAATAATATGTTAAAAAATTTTAATAAATAATTCTGCATTTTTAAAATTGACTTCCCGTAAGAAGGGCAAGGGAATATAACTCAACATAGTTCTAAGGGTTCCATGAGTAAGAAAAGTTTAGAGTAATATTGACCTCTCTCTCTCTTATCACATGATTAAATGGGCTTGCATTATTACAAATCTTCCCCTAAAGTCTCTTAAAATCGTATGAATAATTTTTTATAGCATCCATTGTGGTGAAAACTGGCATATTCACACAACTGACTTAGTATTGAATATATATGTGACCAGTACGCTCCCATTCTAATCAATTATTTAACTCCACTTAAAATCCACTGTTGTGTATATAATATCTTCGAATACACCGTAATGACATAATTAGTCGTTCTCTAATTAACTAAGATGAAAATCCAAAAAGTCCTCCGGTGAGCCTTATTTTATACGAAGCCGATTACGATTGATTGTAATTTAAACTAAAACGAGTATAATGACTGGAGTCAACGTTATAAGCAAATAAATTTAATAATTGTTAGTATTGTAAAAAAAGCTTTCATACGTTATTTCCAGTTGATTTTTTTCTTCTTTATTTGGAAGATATCGTCTCGTTTATATTTTGTAGTTTGAATTTCGATTTTGTTAATCACAAATAATTTAACCGATCACACTTTTAATGACAATTAATAAAAAGAATGAAAATAAGAAGACACGAAAACAAAAAAACGTTACATTTTTCTGGAAAACAAATTTAAGACTGCATAATTTATTTCCTATCGGTGTAGAATGCAAGAATATATACTTTGACATTTAAATTGTAATTACCCTTCAGTCTTATAAAGATAAGCTCTAAGCAGATTTAATTGAGAAAAACACACAATATTCACACACACACATTTATCCTTACATACGAAGAAAAAAGCGTTTGTTTTGAATTAATATTAAATAAGGTATGTATTTAGTTTCCTTTCTTTGTACATATTCTATTTGTGAAAAAACTGCATGAAAGAAAATCTGATGAAAATTCTTTGAATATATCAGCTTTTATTTACATAAAACGAAGTAAAGATCTAAAAATAGTCACGAATGCATTTATTATTAATTAACTTTCATTATTTGTTTTCTTTACAATGTATTCGTGAAAAAAATCATCTAATAAACATTCTACAAATTTCATTATGAACATAATGGGAAAAGATTCGTAAAGGCTAGTTTTAACGAAAATTTCGTAAATAGATGTTTTTTTATGCTTTATGTTCAAGATTTCCATTAAATTCTAAGCGTTATAAATTCTCACCATCTTGCATATATTAAAAGATTTTTAAAGAATATTTGTGCAAAATTCTTACTTTTACTGTGCATTTATTCTATTAATAAAATAAATAAAAACAATACAGATTTTTCAGTTACATATGAAAGAATTTAAAACTCTCAAGAATACAAAATTCAAACAATCAAATTCAATTATAAGTCATTTCAAAATTTCTATTATTAATAGCTGTTTTAAAAACTAACCACATTTAAAACTACGAGGAAATTTTAAGCATTCAAAATGAAGAAGATACTTAAAAAAGCAACATCTGTTTACAGCTGAAGTTACACTTCATTTACTAATTTAGAAATTTACTTTTCTCGTAACATTTCTATTTTATTTACTGCTAAAAAATAACATCTAGTTGTAAGAACTTCTTTCAAATTTAAATTCGTTGTTTGAAACATGTTTGAATGACTAACGTTAAAAAAAATAATGAAATAAATTGTTTTACACAAGAGCCAAGATCAAAATTCACCGCACACCAGCTGCTCGCAAAATTAATGTTTCTCTCCAAGCCACAGTAATTGGAAAGTAGCCAACTTCAGATTATAAAACAGATTTAAATATTTCAGTTAAAAGCAATTGTAGCTGCCAATTAAAGTTCGTAGTTCAAAGCCTTTACTCTGACAATTTGACATTTGGAACAAGGCAATTTACAAGAATGTCTTGTTTTAAGTAATTATACAATATATAGCTTCAGTTTAGGTATCGCATCATGTAAATGGAATGGAAAGTTTTAGATTTGATAGTTTAGTAATTTGTTCACATTGAAAAATATCCATTTCTGATATTACGTAGAAAATAAAAGATGCATAATTATATAACTGTTTTGAAAACTGCCTGTTTTTATATTAAAAGTATAGAAAAATAAATGCTATTTGCAAAGACGATTGTATATTTTGTCTTTTCCTTAGCATTTAATTTTTGCCATAAAAATATTCTGACTTTAAAAGAAAAGGTTTTTATAATACTTAAATATTGAAGATATGCACAGCAGCTTTTCATACCTCTTTCTCTGTGTATATATATTTAAAAATAGTGGTAAAATGTCTTGTCACTTCGATTTATTTTTATTCTTCTTTAAATTGTAACTAAAGAAAATATTTATTAATGTCTTATAAAATGTACTTGCAAAGGTATTTTATTCTATTATTTCAAGTTAAGATTCTTTTAAGTTTATAAAACTAATGGTTTTTGTTTTATGATGCCATCAAGAAAAGCTTTTGGTGACTTTAAAAGAGAGCAGATTGCTTGAGAGCAGAGAGCAGATTCACAATAGAGCTGACGTTTACGATGGGAGACTTTTCGTATGCCGAAAATACATACATGCATTACATGTACGGCCGTATAAATGGTAACGGCAGAGCTGCGCTACGAATGTATCACACGCAGTTTCCTGATCGATGAATGCTGGGTCACAGAATTTTTCAGCGGTTAGATCGTCAACTTTGTGTAACACATTTGTTCCCCTTCACCAGACATGATGCTGTTCGACAAAAAGCTGTACGCAGTCCAAGCCTGGAAGAAAGCCTCTTAAGCGTTCTGTCAGTGAAGCCACACTCAAATACGAGAGCTGTTGCTCATCACATAAGTGTTAAATGAAAATCGCTTACACCTCTTTCATTTTCAGCGAGTACAGACTTTGAATTCGACAGGCTATCTTCTCCGAATGCCAGTGGGTGGCACAGCAATGTGAGCTGCAGCTAGACTTCATAGTTTATGTACTGAACAGTTATGAACATTACGCTTGTTAACAACACTTTCAATAAACACTTTTACTTCATTTTGTCTTTTATTTTTTGTGTTTGTGCCTCACCGCGTCACTTGCTTCCATACATTCCTATACAATAAATGACTGTTAGATAGTCTTATACCTACCCTTAAAGTTTGTACCGTGAGTTTAGGACCACCCTGTATATATATCGGCTTCAAAAAAGTTAAATGGAAGTTGAATTAAAATACATGGCAAAAAAGCTGTTATTGGTAAAAGAGTCCACCGTTTTTCCAAATATTTTTGAGATTTTATGCATAGTCAGATTTTTTTTATATTTAAAAGTATTTATGAAAAAGTGAAATTTTTAAAAACTTCCTTCATTTTCAGAAAATTTTCTGAAATGGATATCAAACATATCTGTGAAATGTTTTAAATATCAGGAATAACATGAAAAAGTGACGTTTTTTTACGACAAAAAGCAAACAATGCCTTTTTTTTTCTAAATGGCTCAAATTCAATTGAAGGGACACTAAAATACCTTCAGGGGCATTTGCGGCCCGCAAGCCACGGGTTGAAAACCTTATTTTAAAGCATGTTCCAGTTAGGTAAAAACATTATTACTATGTAAACCGAACACTTACTTCAATTCGATATTTAGAAAGCGTGGGTCGTATGACTGCAGGCACAGGCAAAATAGGACCTCTGTCAGACCTCCAGACATTTTCTTTGGGCTTAGGCAAGTCAGGAACAGCACCCTTTTCATCAGATTCCGATAACTGTAAAACAGAAATCTTAAACTGAAATTTTAATTTGAAGTAACATTAAATATCACTTTTCTTTTTGAAGGGGGTAAAATATAGTTAGTGAATGGACCTAAGACATAAGTGCAAAATCGAAAACCCTTTTCTTTTTTTACTTTCATTACTAGTATCCAACAAAGCTCGCATTAAATTTTATAGCCAAAATTATTATCAAGGTTTGGTTGAATATTTTTGCATTAATTATTTGTATTATTTGAAAAATGATTTCTTCAGCAAAGAGAATAACCTCCTTGACATTTGTGTAAAAAAATAAGAGTTTTAAAGAATTCTTTTTGAATCTTTTAAGCAAATATCCAGTTTAATAAATATGAAGGTTTAACAAGAATTATATTACTGCATAAAGTTACCATATATAAGCTTAGCTCTAATATTAAGGCAAACTTCTAGGTTTTTAAATAGTGTACACTTGTTACAGTCCTATAGAGACAAAGAAAAATATAATTAATTTGTATACTTTTGAAAGAAGTTCAAATAAAAATTACTTGCTTCTTATCATCCTCCTTTTTAAAAATAGATTAAACTCTTGTTTTTTTCAATTCATGCATGAGCAAACTATGTCTTAACATTATATACGAGAAGAAAATATTTCAGTTACATAAAAACATTTCCAAAGATTTTGTAAAATATCACAGAAGAAGTTTTTGATACATTTTAAGCTTTTATACGAAAGAAAATCTGATGTTAGTTTGAGAATGAACTAAATTTAAACTGAATAAAGGCTTGTTTCAATAATATTTGACAACTTCAGTATAGAAGTCAAATTCTTGATAAATACTTTCATATATCTCCATATATAAAAATTATTACTCCATATATAAATTTATTTATGCATAAAGCATGGTGATTAAAAATGGTTCTTTAAAATATCAATTTAACTGAAGAAGAGTGCCAAGAACGATTTACTTAAGGTTCCTCACCCCCGCCCCTTATCTTACAGCAATTTCTTGAAAAATCTGCTTAAATCATAGATCATGATGCTATAGATTTCTCCAGTAACTTCCAAAAGCATTCTCATGGTCACCCAGTCAACAAAATTGGTCCCCGACGTAGTAGCTAAAGTCGTCAAATTTGGTCGCCAGAAATCATGCCAACTTGGCTGTATCGTCAGTGTTTCGCCAAGTTTCCTTCGAAACGACATTGTAGCGTATGGTAAGACGTTACTTGCGAATATTGTAATTTTTATCATAAAAGTAAATACAACAAAAAACAATGTTAATGTGTAAAAGATATCATCCAGATATAAATTATTTACACTATTTTAAGATGAAACAATAATTAAACAATAAAAAATAAATAATCTTGTAAATTTTGAAGCATTCATATTCTTCCTCTAAATTAGCTTTAGATATAATATTAGCAATATTTGTATTCTAATGTAATTTTTATGTATTAAAATTCATCGGAATATTACATAAAATAATTTATTTTATCATGCTGTAACACTATAGATGAATTAGGAAAAAAAATGTCCCTAGTTGATTTTTTATTGATTAAAAAGTTGTGAAAGAGAACACATGCATTTTTAAGAATTGGTTTATTTTTCCACAAAATGTTTTTTCTCTCTCTCTCTCGAAAATTGTACAACTTCTACACTCACAAAAAATAATAATATATAGCTGTTACTTTGCTTCGATTTTTATTTTCACGATTTCGTTTCAAGACAAACTAAATTTCATTTAGAGATTTTATACACTGAAAACTAAAATACTTCTAGTTTTATATAGCAGCAAATAAATTTTGGAGCTTTGGATTTGAATAAGAAAACTTTTTTTTTTGATGCAAAGAGATTAAAATTTTTTTTTGTCTAGATGTGAAATACTTGTTTATTAAAGGATATAAACTCACCAAATTCAAAATCTAATTTTTTTTTTTTACATTTGATAAATAGTTGTTCAATATAGTAAAATATTTAGTTCTATTTGAATTTATTTTCGTTATTTTGAACCAACTTTAAATCGACAGTTTAATTATACATTGATAATGTACACGTATAGTTGAAAAATCTCTCTTCCATATAATTATCGTCTGCTTTAATTCAATATTTCATGTAACTGTAATTTATCTAATTTATTTGCCGAGATAAAATCGTTTGCCATTAGAACTATGTGTGATGCTTAGTTTGGCATCTTCAGTAATTATTATAAATATATTTGTTCAGTTGGAGGAAAAGAAATGTTATTTAAAATCGACGTTGGGTGAACTTATTATGTAATTAATTTTGATATTTTTAAAGATACTATCATTCACATCTGTAGATTTCTTTGATCACTTGTGTGATTATAAGAATAAAATGAGTCGGTGAGATTAACTTTGGCCGCTGTTATTCACAGTAAGTTTAAATGTTCATATATAAACATAGTTTATTCAACTGTTGTAATAAAAACAAAAAGCTGATTTTTAGAAGATGTAGGCATGCACTATAAATAAATAAATGAAGATTTTGAAAAATATCAATGAGTGTTTGAAAATCGATTATTTCATTTGGATATCTAATTTTGAGTAAAAGTTAGAAAATTATTTCAAAAGAAAATCTTAAGAATACACAAAGAAATATTAAAATTTCCAAGTAAATAGAATAAATAATTTTTTTCGAGCGAAATCTAGTTCATAAATTATTGCATTTTTCCTAATTTTAGCATTTTAAAGTAATCATAGAATGCATTTCCAGAATACGATAAAAAATACTCTTTATAAAATATGTTTTCGGAAACTATTTAAGGAATAACAAAGCGGAATTATAAATATTCTAAAGAAATATGAAATGGAGATGTAGATAACCTTGCAAGAAAAGTAAGGATGGTTTCGATATAGAATATCAGATATATTGAAAATATGCGTGATTTTGAAGAAATATATTAAAATCGTATCCTTATTTCGTTGCGTTTTTGCCCTCCATTTGTCTCATTTCGTTTGTGCGGCAATTCTCCCAAACTAGACTCACAAACAAGATACAATCGTATAATGGAAAAAATGTCATTTCATTGTTTCTTTTTTCCCTTCTCTCTCTTGACAACATCTTTATAAGGTGATGGAATATAATTGTTATGGGATAGCAAAGACAAATGAAAACTGGAATGTAACTTAGAATTTGAAAATAGTATATATATTTGATATATGTATGATTACTCCACTTAATAACTTTTAATTTGGGCTCTGTGTGTTATATATATATACTAGCTTTTACCCGCGACTCCGCTCACGTTGATGTCTTTAAATAACTATCAAAGTCAAAATCATTATCATAGAAAGTAAATAATATAACATGGTAATTTTTTATTGCTTGACTGGAACCAATAAAATTTAAAAATTATATAATTGAGCTTAGTTAAAAAAACTGAACACGTAATTTATTATAATAATTAACATCAAATATTCAATAACTTAAACTATTAATATTTTTTAAAATCGAAAGTATCTACGTTTAATATATAATTCCTCTTTAAAAGAACTCAAAACAGAATATTATTCTAAGATGCTACTGTGCACATTACTGATATTACATGTTCTTCCTTCAGTTGCAAATATGTGAAGATTTGGGCATTAGACACACCTATTAGGCTACATATAGTTGGTCATGGGAAAAACATTGCTTTTCAAAATGCACCCCTGCTACCTGAAATGTTAGCTTTGTTAATAGCAACAGTAAAACTGGAAATTGAACTTTTTTGAATTGAAATGATAGGTCAGTGGGAATACTTGGAATTCGAGGTATGGTAAATATTATCCCTTTTCATGACATATGTTCAAATATTGGCACAAAGTATATTTTGCATCAGATTTGTGAACCAAGGCCTCGTTCCTTTACATAATCGAGTAGCATCGAGATTTTGCATAACTGGTACATTTAGTTTTAATTGAAGTTTGTGTGAGGGTACACCCGAAAATTCAAGTGGATTTAAGAACTCTGTGGGATATGAAGTACTTTGTTCTTTATCCATGATTGTATTCATTGATAAATATTTCTTCAATTCCCCCTCCCCCACACGTCGTTTAAATATGCAATGTGATTTTATGGACATTATCATTGTTATGCGCCAATATTGATCTTGCGCGCAACTACTGATCCCAAATAAAATTTTGTTGCAAGCCCGGGTAAATTTGAGCAATGAGATTTACATTATTTTCTTCTATATTACAAAATTCTCTAAAAGTAAAATAAAACCTCCACCATTTGCGTCCAAACTTCCATAACCGATTTTTAATTGCGTCTCTGCATAATGTTCCGAATCTATGTCATTATGAAGATTCACTCTCATATTCGTTTTCAGACTGAATTTTTCAAATTTTCCCCATAAGCTTGAATTCACTAGCCAATATATAATAAAGCTACCATTATTCCTAAAATATCTGTACTATCTCGCGTAAATCCTGAAGAATCCAATTTAACGCTTCTATAGCTTTCTTGTGAGACATCGTACTTTCATTCCACACTAAAAGATTACATTGTGGAAGCATCCTGCCTTGAGAGCTATTTTTTCTGAAATTTCAGATGAGGGAATCTTCAAGTGCAAGATTAAGTGATAATTTTAAAACGGAATGTGCAGTACAACCGTTGGTCAGTAAAATCACGGCTATATCAGAAGAAGCCATAGCTACTGCTATCTTCTAAGTTTTTCTGATGGTCATTAATAATAAGTTCAGCAAAAACGTTTTTCCTGTTCCTCCAGGGGCTTTGAGAAAAAAAAGAGTGCACCATTGACGGATTCTATTCTGCGTAACACTTGTTGGAAAACGTGACTTTGTTCTGGAGTTAATTGAGGGATAAATTGTGTTACTTGATGTTGCAATGCTATGGATTTGTAGTTTAATTCTCAAGTAATTTCAATATCGAAACCATTTCCGTCGACACGTCTAGAGCTAATCATTCCAAAATCATGTAGCTTTCTCCTAACCATTCCGAAAACCTTTATTGCGTTTCGTTGTAGATGTGTTCATTGAAAGGCATATTTGATTGGTTTTCGTCGCAGAATATAATCTGCCATGTCGTCTTTGTACTTATTCCAAAAATTCAAAGTAATGCATACTTTCAAAACTATTCAAACTAATCAAAACTACTAAAATAATCAAAACTTTTTATGAAACTGTCAATTAATATTATCATAGAATTTTCAATATCACGCGCACGCAATTCGCTAAAACTTTATTTCGTTTCCCATTTTAAAAAGTGGGGGGAAATTTGCATTAAAATATCTGGGATTGTCGGAATAGAGAGCTTCTTAGCCAACTTGGCGATATATCTCAAAGTTTGAGTTTGATATTTAACAAACGTAACGCAATAAACGTTAGACGTTTAATAAAAAACCATTTAAAAATTGCTTTTTGTTAAGATGCTAAATTACACTATGTTTCAGTTATTTGCTACAAATGTGAGAAAACTTTTATTAAAATTTCCATTATTGATCACAAATGCATAATTTTGCGCCAACTTGGCTGGGAGTAAGCAACGTCAACGTTTTACCCGCATAATTCCCGTTCCCGTAGGAGGTATGGAGATAAAATATATCTTATGTTACTCGCTGATAATGTAGCTTTCCATTGATGAAAGAATTTTTAAAATCGGACCAGAAGTTCCCGAGATTAACCGGAACAAACAGACAGACAGACAGACAAAAATTTAAAAAATTGATTTTTTGATATAAGTACGGTATATACCTTTAAATGCATTTAGTAAAAAGCTGCTAATTTGAAATTACAAACAGACACTTAAATTTTGTTTATTTGTATAGATATATATATATAAATCACACACACACACACGCTTTACTTAAAATATTATTTGTGCAGAACATAACACAAATTACTGTTCAAACCTTAAATGTACGCATTAAATATGTAATGCACACTTTGTGGATCGGGGATTTAAAAAGTTGGGCTTGAAATAATAATGATAGGAAATAAGTAATACGTAGTTTAATAATATGTAGTGATGGCTACACATAAGCCAGTAATGGCCTCCGGATAGGAGCGATCACTTTGTCTAGTGGTATGTTACGTCCTTTGGGATCCATTGGTCGCGGGATCTTCCACCAGGATATCTTCCTCATTGGTACCTTGACACTGAACTAAGAAAAATGCAACCTTCACGCAGCTGTCGTGGCACCATCTACCAGCCACAAGTACAATCAAAAGCCGTAAGATACACTTGAAGTAGCAAATACAAAGTCGTCAGACTCACTTGACTCAATAGCAACAACTCACACACTCGCGATAACAATTATATCGTTCGTTCACCGATTTATTAGTGGGGGAGTAATTAATCGATGGTATCTATATAAGCCAGTAACAGCCTCTGGGCAGGAGTGATCACTTTTGTTTTTTGGTATGTTACGTGTTAACGGATCTATAGGTCGCAGGTTCAGTCCACCAGTACATCCTCCTCAAATACACACATATACTTCTAAGAAGAAATAGAAACAAAACCTTGAATCGTAAAGAACTTTTTTCATGTTTAGTTTTGCAGATCATAGAGCAGCTTTGTTTCTGCTTATATAATTTGTAACGTAGTCAGATATTTGAGTGAAATCTTATTAACGTTTTCTTTATATAACAATAAGAATTATATAACTTGTCTATAAACTTATAAAAAAAACATTTATATATAAAAATACCGTACGTATCGGCTCAACAAATACCTAACAACTATTACAAAATTTCGAAAGAGTTATGTAGCAGTTGTCTTCAGTCTTTTTTGTGTGCTTCTCGAACAAGACTAAAATTTTAAGTACCCATACACACACACAACGACATGTATTCCTTTCTTTAAACAAATAGCAAACGGGATTGTACCAAATTTATTAAATGTGGTAGAAATACATTAGAACATTATTAATGAAGAATAATTCGTGCTGTAGATTTTTGAATTAAATGAAATAATCGATAAAATTAGCCAAGATACATAGCTAAGTTCCTCTGTAAAGTAAAAATAACAGGAATTTTGAAATAACAAAAAGAAAAATAGTACGCACAAGAGAGGACGCAAATTGTTACATGCTGTAAATTAGGTTGAAAATACTACGCATGAGCAACATTAACTATGAACGTTTTTAAATGATTGTTCAGATTAAGTAAAATACGTGTTAAGGAGAATTATATGTTGTACAAATTGAAATATTTTATTATGATGCAAACTTTTCACAAACTTTGGGATAGAAATTCAATGGAGTAACAGTTACCATTCTTGCGTATACCAAACACAAACTGAAGAGCCTTTACATTAGAACCACTCTAACGCTGAGCAATAAGTTCACTCAGAGAGCATGTATAACTGATTCAGGAATGCATAAAGCACCCTTGTATTGTTTACTTACACTCAAAATCTTAATCAACGTAATAAAAAAAAGATAGTCTGTCACATTTTGATAAGTCGAATTGTTGTATCTACGAACATTGATTTCAGAAACAGCTCGCTAGGTGGGTTGCTCAAGTGCAACAGTTGTGAGTACTTTTCTATAACGGTGTATGGTTAGTAAAACAACAAATGACCGGTGAGGATTCTAGGCCATGGTGCTTTGATTGCGGAGAAGTGTGGTGACCGTTACTTGATGTTCACTAAGAATAAGAATTACAAATGTGGATATCGCCAGCAGCTACAACAGTGGCAACTCAGATGGCCCAGTGCAGCGTACGCATTGGGCCAAAGCAACCGATGCTCGAATCACGTTCCTGCACCAATAGCGCTTGTTTTGGGCCATGGGACATTGGTATTGGGCTGTAAGATAATTAAAAAATGTTGCCTGTTCAAATGAAATACGTTCTCTGGATAATCACATCGATGGGTGAATGCGAATAAGCCAATTTCCAATGGAAACTCTTGTACCCGAATGCACATTTGGATAGATACAAAGAGGTAACGATGTTGTTAGGTGGGTAATGGCTTCTTGAGGCACATGATGACCTATTATCTTCACAGAAAAATGTGTAGCGTTTGCGCGTCATGGAAACATCATTGAGGACCAGATGCCCTTCTTTCACACGAGTTTCTGGTGGATAATGGAACCCTGAACCATATTAAAGGGACCAAATCACGAGGAACATTCTGGGGAATTTAAAGTAATATATTGGCCTTCAAATTCTTCTGTCCGGAACATCCGTTGAACGGAATTGAACATCCGTTGTTCTACTATGGAAATTAAATTCATCCTTCCAGGCCAGTTGGTTCATATCTGGTATCAAGAACTCAGACGACTAACCAACACATTTTGTTTTTCTTCAGCAATTATTCACAGGGTGTTGGCAATTTTGAGGGTGAAGGTAATGGTCATAATGAATAATGTAAGTATACACAACATATACATGCACTTACTAATACGACCACAAACCAATTTCTAATTTACATTTTGTTTCAATTCACCGCATCTAATAAACACTTTTATGAGATATAACTATATTTAGCATATATGGAAAATATTTCCTCACTTGTAAGAGTTCAAAGGTTGCCAGTAGTTCTCCAGCTTGCTCAGACCCTCTAAAAATGTCATACCATTCTAAAGAGGGTGGAAATTCCGGCTTACAGTAAGGCTCGTCGGAGAATTTTACATGAGGTCTCGCTATGGTTCGTCCGATGAACTCGGATTTACCCTAGAAAAAATCAAGAAATAAAATTCTCTTTATGTGAAAATAAATTTTCTTAACGCGAATAGAAGCATCCTAATGAAAGTATTTATAAACAAAGAAAAAAATCATAGGTATTACAGCCATTTTCAACGTGAATCTTTTTCTCAAATAATAAAAATGAAAATATTGTTTAGTTTTTAGTGGGTAAAAAATCCCCAGTATATTTGATTTAAAATAACACTTTTATAGCACATCTTTCTTTGTTGTATCATGTAGACAACCGCCTAAAAATGCACTGCACAGGAAAAAATTTATCTTTCTTTTAAAAGAGTTGATGCCGAAAATTTTTAAGAAAAGATTTATTTCTCTTTTTAAAAAATTAAAAAAAAAAAAAGAATTTTTTAGGAACTAGCTAAATGTATACTTCAGTAGTAACAGCTTGCAACAGCTTTAATGTAATAGTTGTGGTACTACAACAACTGTAATGTAATGAAGGGATTTAGGAAAATATATTTTAGAGTGAAAAAAGGGAAGAATGTTCTTAACATTTTTTTACTGTCACGTCCGGAACATTAAATAAACTTTTTATGTCTTCAGTAAAAAAGGGGCGGACGCTAATTCGAGTAAAAGAAGGATAGAATCACTCACTACTTTGTCCTGGTCGAAGATCTCAACGACGATGATGGGTGGATCTTCTTTGATGTCTTCCATGTTTCCATAGACGACGACGTCGTTAAACAGCAGCATCTCATCCCACGTGGGGCTCAGAGTCTCGTCAATCACCTGCAGGAGAGAAAGGGAATCGTTGAGCCCTTTTTTTCTCAGATGCAGATGTTAAGTTTTCTAAATCTTATTCCTTGTTACTTAAAGAATAAAAATCCCGCTTGCTTTGCTACAATGTTTAGTCAACACAACTATGTATCTTACTCGAATGTGAATACAATAGAGTGTAAACGTTTTTTTTTTTTATAAATAAGCTTCCCGTGAGTACTAGTTTCCTATAGGATTATTTTTAAAATGAAAAAAAGGCTTAAAATATTCAGAATTCGTATGCCGTTGGAAAAAAAATCCAGTATTATACTCTAAAGATGAACACAATCTAGTAAATAACAAAAATCCACATTTTGCAAGTTACCTGTAAAAAATTCTTATAACTATTTTCAAAACAAAGCTTCATTCAGGTAACTTCCCGCAGCAGAAATTGTCATATTACTAAAATTAATGTTACATATTCAGCTGAATTTATCAAATTGCAAAGGAAGAAATTTTGATTGGTACCTATTGTATATTATTAATTAAATGTTTACGGAGAGAAAGAAAGCAGGTAATGTGCTTAATCCAGTGCCTTCTCAAACTTTCAACATTTTCTCTACCCAAATTTCAATCAGAATTTTTATCACCCCCCCCCCATACAATAACAATGTATTGAATGCAATAATAATGTACGATGCTAAAGCTACAATACGTCCTTAATTATGAGCTGTACAAGTTATCAAGAACAGTATTGAATTTTGTATTTGTTACTTTTAAGTAATAGATGTTATTTACGTAAGTTTCTTTTAAGTAAAATGATAAGTATTATGTTACTTTTTTCGTTCTAATTTTTAAATTGGAACATATTGCAATAAATCTGCAATGCGTATTTCACTTTTTATTACGTAGGAATGTGTTTTGCTTTGCATCCTTTCAGTAAATTAAAACATTTTAAAATAATCTTTTATTTTAAACTTTTCGATATGCTCGTTCCCCCCGTAGGATTATCACGACCCCTAGGGGGGCATGCATTGCAGTTTTAGAATCGCTGACTTAATCTGAAACGAGAATGATAAATATTATCAAATACATAATTATGAAAATTGTTCATATTACTATATTTCGCACAATCATTATTACTTTAAATTCCAATTTTTGATCCTAATTGGTAAATATAGAGTCTTTGATAATTTTTATAAGGAAATATAACCTTTTTAAAATAACTCATTTTTATAAAAAAAAAAACAATATATAAGTATTTTTTAGATAAGCAGGTATGCGATATGCCAAGAGTGCCAATTTAAGAAATCTTACTCGAAAGTTTTGTTAAAACTGTTAAAATAAGAATTCTAATGAATCATTTCAATGGCCGAATTTCGAAAGAGAAATATGAAGATAAAATATAATTCAGTACGTTTAAACAATTGAATAACGAGAAATGAATTTTCTCTTAGGACCCAATTTTTTTAAAAATAGGATTGAAAACTTTTTTTGATGTAACTTACTCATAGATTTTTGATACCACTGATTTTTTGCATAATATGAATTTCACTTTTTCTAATCAAGCATAATTAAAGAATTCAACAAACTGTCTTTAAGCCCGTAGTGTGAAAGCTTGTGTCTAAAAATAGTTCATTTTCTTCCATATTAAATGAAATTATTCCTCATATAATAATTTTATAACATTATCGTTCAATGCTGACGTATTTTATTTCAATGAACTCAAATTTATTTTTTATGTTTCAATTCGTATGTATAATCTTCATATTTTAATCGAAATTATTTTTTGATCCATTTATTTATTAACTTAAAGCTTGAAAAACCTTACAACATTATCGGGCCTTTGTATTTTTTATAACAGAATCTAATATAAGTTGTATATGGTGACAAGTTACGAGTCATTTAGTGTCATTACCTGTGTTGTTTGACTTTGATCAGAGAAAAGGACTCGAGCAAAAGGATCCGAGAGCCCAGACGAATCTGAACCAATCAGGGACCTTGCTTGATACATGTGACATCGGAGTTCGAACACCTGTTTTTCTAAAAAGACGAGCATTATGTTACTGAACAAACCAACAGATAATAAAAAAAATTATGATTGCTGCATTAAATGCATTTGTTAATTAATTTGTAAGTTTTTATCAGATTAAATTATAATGGAAACAGACACACAAAAAAGTTTTGAAATTAAAAAAACATAATTTTTATGCTAAGAAATCGAGCTCTAATTTTACCCACACTTAAAATTACTATGTTTCAGTTACCTAAAGTGTATTGATACTTGAATAATACGAAAAAAAAACAACAATTATCTGCTCAAGTTTATTGGTAAAACTTATTTTCCTTCTGCTGATAAAAGGCTGCCATGTTTTCACTCTTAATATTTATCTGTAAATCGATAGTTCAATATCGGAAAATATATCAGAGGAAACGTTAAGAAAATCAATGAGAAAATATTGCGGTTTTGGTTGGTTGTGAATTGCTGATTTATTTTCTATTTTTTGTTTTTTCTGAAGCGTCAATTTTCAGAATTATTATTTCTCCCTTATCATTCAAAAAACTGACTCAAGATAAGAATTTATGAAAAAGAAGATACAAAAATTCATTATTTTTCTGTTACTTTTTTTCAAAAAAATATTTTCTTCATCTAGAAAACTTTTATGTGAATGAATCGGTGTGATAATCCTAAGAATTCTGCAAAAAGAGAAAGATAGATATTTAAAGTAAAGAAGAACAATGAATTTCTCTCAAAAAATTGTAGTCTATTATAGATCTACAATCTTTGATATTATTTACGCTTAAGAATTTTTTTTAATAATTAATACATAAATTTCATTAAGTGAAACCTAACTTTTAAGTAAATTTTATCTTGTGACGCTTTTTAAGTTTTACTCCAGGGAAGAGTTTGTAATATATTTTTGCATTATAAAAGCAAATTCTTTTAATTGGACAATGAAAGTTGTTTACCTGAAATGTACCTTCAAATAAATGCTTCAAAAATAAAAACGTATCAGAAATTTAGTTGCTTATATCTGAGTGCAAGGAATTGCATTATTTAAGTTGCATTAACAAAACTAACTATAACAATTTTTTTTCTTCCTTTGCAAAAAAAAAAATTGTAAAAGGTAAAATTAAATGTAAAATCCATCTTGGTGTAAAATATTAATGAAGCATCAGCAAAGTAAAGTATTGGAAAATTTAGTAGTTTCACTTTTTAACTTAAAAAAAAACCAAAACAAGGAGAAAAAAAATGGCTGAAAATATTCACAAAAAAGTAGTCTTTATTGAAAAAAAATATTTTATACAAATATTTTCAGGCAACATTTTGTTAAATTATTGATTGTGGTTTCCGTCAAAAATGGCGTATACTTTACATATTTCAAAATTGTGAATTTCGCCATGAGTAACTTTTGTGTTTATCTTGCAGACTCAAAACAGCAAAATTTGATCTAATGGTTTCCGATTTCAGTCCAAAAAGAACAATCTTCTTAGGTTTAATATTCATGCATGTGTCGAAAATAGAAAAAGAAAATCACAAAACATGCTGCTAATCTCACCAAATAAATCACCAGCAGTTTATTCATAAAATTCTCCAATCTTCCACAGATTCATCACTAACAGTTCATTAAGTTGTACTTTGCGGTTGCATTAATCTAAGCAACGCTGAACGAATTTGAGCTTTACCTGAATATCGAATGAACATGGGTGGTGCCGACTGAAGTTTTTCGGCATTCCTGATTTCGTGGGAGGAGTCGTAGCCTTTGGGCAGACCCTTCAGGAAATGTTTCTTGTGTTTGGTGAGTCCCAGCCATAGGTATACCTGGAGCTTGGCTTGAATGGTCCAACCACCTGGGCCATCAC
>BMAO01001078.1:0-31255 GCA_019973975.1 Trichonephila clavata | reverse complement strand
GTTAATTATCGAAAGGACTATTCATTTTTCATTTCGTGTTTTTGAATGTTAGATTAAAAATATATAAGAATGAAAAAAGCCTGGAAATTTATTTACATTCACTGCACAAAATCATTCAAAAAGAAAATAATACTGTGTGTGAGACTAATATATGTTTCAGAATTATATTTTTTTTACAGTATTTTGACCTTGGCAAGTTGACTACAGCAAGTTTGACCTTGGCCACTGAGCGTTAAACAGAGGGGGGGGGGATAATAATGATTCTTGCGCATGCGCAAAGCCTTTAGAATGTCTAAAGTTTTCATTATTTTTGAGGGCTCAATTTTTAATTGAAAATTCCAAGTTTTCACAATTGATTGGAAACAACAATAATTTTAAAGAAAAAAGGTTACAAAAAATAATGCTTGTATTATTTCTCGCAAAAACTTTATTTTACGAAAATCACAAAAACATCTTTAAAATCCGTAATTTTCAAGCGAAATCGATACACGGGAAAAAATTTCATGCAATTTTTTTTTCAATGAAGAAATTATTAAATGATTGATTTAAGTATTTTGAGTGTTTTATTACAATTCGTTCAAAAAAGTTTTCGGCTTTTTATTTTTTAAATCACTGATTCTGAAAGTTTTAAAAATCATTTCTATTAAACGCAAGGATATTGATTCATATGAGAAAAAATCATAAAATATGCAAAACAGCATTGTTTTATAAAAAAAAAAGTTGTTTTTTTTCTATAAAATTCTTTAAAGAAAGATAGTTTTTTTCCCGGAAACGAAACTGTAGCATTTTTAAAAATAGTTGTATGCTGAAAAAAGAACAGAAAGTATAAATTTTTCAAATTACAAAATTTCACTACTATTTTAATTCTTGAAGTAAAATTGTGAGAATTTTTTGAAATATTCGACACGGGGAAAAAAGTTTCATGCAATTACGCATTATTTTAAAGTAAACTATAATTTTTATGAAAGAGAACAAAAATTTCGATAATGATAAATATTTTAAATGAATCTCAGAAATGCATTGAATGCATTTTAATTTAAAAAAATATAGTAATTTAAATCCATTATCAATAGTTACTAATAAAAAAAATTCTACAGATAGCTCTTGAAACATTTGGATGTTTGATTAAACATATATAAGTGTTAAAAATCCACTTTTGGGGGAAGGCCTAGTTATATGCTAACATTCACTGAAAAAAACATTCAAAAAGAAAAAAATACTATTTGATAAAAACATTTAATTTTTTTAATTTTAATTTTATAGTTTTTCGTTCCACTCTGTGTTAAAGTTATTTAAACACGTATCTGCGAAAAAAATTATATTATACAAAACTAACTTATTAATTATTTTTAATAAAATTGATTAAAAATGCTCATTTAGCAATTAATTGTGACATACCATTTGCTTACATAATGGCAGCACTGAAAATGAAGTAAATTTCAGATCAGTGGGGATGCAGCAAGTGAATTCAATCATTGAAGAAGAGAGAACTAATTTACGGGTGGGAAAAATAAGCAGAAATGAACAAAATCGAATTGTTGAAAAAGATTGAAATTACTTTGAATGACTAAAAATCAGAAAAAAACATTTTAGAAGGCAAAAAAAAAAAGTACATTAAAATAACAGAGGATCATGTTAAAATAAGTATTTATTAGTAAAATTAATTTACGTGGGAAAAATTAGCAGAAATGAAAAAAAGGGACCATCACCGATTCGAAATCGCAGAGACACGATTTGCTTTACTTTGTAAATGAAGCGAAGCGCTAACCGACTGTGCTACGTAATCCCGTAGCGAAAAATGAAAATAGGCAACAATAATGAATGGGAGGACGAAAAAGTAATTTTTTCACTCGCATTTTTTTTTAATCGCCAAAGTTACTGATTTCCCCCTGTTTAAGGCAGAATTTTTTTAGTGGAACCCTTGAGTTGGATGCGGTCGAAGGCAAAACAGGTCAACTGTCTTTGGCGCAAAGCTAAATTTTGACGCCAATGTTTGGCTAAATGTAAAATCGCGTACTTTAAATTATTATAAAGATCATTACCTTCATTTTAAGGGCATAATTTTTACGTAATGCTCTCAAACATCACCAACTATTTGCAAAAATAACGTACTTTGAAATAAAAAATGTACAAATTACTACTTTTTAATTTATTTCTCAGAAAAATATAAGTTTACGAAAATCACAATTTTTTTTTTAAATCCGTAATTTTGAAGCAATTTTTTCATTCTTCGTATATGTTACGGATAATATTACTGTACACAAGGAAAAAGATTTTGTGAGATTATCTTCATAAATGACAAAGTTATTCAATGTGAAGTAAAAATTAAGACTACTTTTTAAAAATTCTTTAAAAAAAAAATTGGGGAATTTTATTTTTTAAATGAATGGATCTAAAATAGAAAGGCTTGAAGTTAATTAGTGTAGAATATCGATTTAATAACACGAAAAGTAATTCATACCCAACGATTTAGAAATAATTTTCATAAAAACGCTTCAGTTTTAACACTATTTTAAAAAATTCGAAACAAATAGAAAATATCGTTATTTTACAAAAAAAATTAAACCTTGTCGTGGCGAAATAAATGATCTTTCCAATTCTGTAATTATTTTTTGTCTAATTTCGACACCGAAAATTAGATGACAATTTTAGTATGGTGGAAAACGTAAGATTACCGCTCGGCCGTAACGGAAGGGAAGTTCCGCCAAGTAAACAACCGGCAGGAGTAAAACAATTAGGTGTTTTAAGGTTTTAATTAATATCTTTTTCACTAATTACAATATCGGAATATAAATAGGCAATACGGCTTCCCCGAAAAATTCCCCATCTTTTGGTACCTTCCGCGACTTTCTGCGTGGTGCTGTTCGTGAGAAGATAGATGCACATACATACATACATACATAGATAGATAGATACGTTTGTTTACCTTCGAATTTTAATAGTGTAGACTAGCTTTCATGGCCCGGCGTTGCACGGGCTTATACCGAGGGTATAACTTAATCCCCATGTTAATTTCCTCCTTTCTTTCTGACGCCAACACTTTTGTGTGGTTTTGACGCGTACGATGTGAGTGCATGACCCGTGAGCGCGTGTCATGGCTTTGTTGCTTAACATTTTCCCTTCTCTTCACAAATTCAACACTTCCAATATTATTTTTCGAAATTACTTTGATTTCTTTGTTTCTTTCCTCTCCGCTTAGCCCGGCGTTGCACGGGCTTTTACCGATTGAATAACTTCATCCCCATGGAAATTTCGTGTTTCCCTCAGGCCGATAGCACTTATGTGCGCGATGTGAGTGATTTCTTTAAATATGTCATTAAAACTCCCTTTTTCGAAATTTGTTCTGGCGTTGGTGTGGTGTTCTAATTATTAGAGATGGGTGAAAGCTCAGGTGTCGTCCTCGTCACTTGACCATGGTTGAAAATTTCGGGGCCCATCGCCAATAACCCTCGAATAGGCGAACAGTGTGAATTTAAAAATCTCTCACTCAGTTTTCAGTTCTTTCGTTGCAATTTTTTAGTCCCCGGAAACGAAAATGTAGCCTTTTTAAAGACAGTTGTATGTTGAAAAAAGACAGAAAAGTAGAAATTTTTCAAATTTCAAAATTTCACTACTATTTTAATTCTTGAAGTAAAATTGTGAGGATTTTTTGAAATATTCGACACACGGGAAAAATGCTTCATGCAATTATCTTTATAAAAGAAGAAATTATTAAATGATTGTTTTAAGTATTTTGAGTGTTTTATTAAAATTTGTTTCGAATGCATAACATACTGGCATGGAAATTCACCTATCTTTATCAAAGTTCCTGGTATGTGTGTGATTCCTTTATATTAACGTCACTACAATTCCCTTTTTTGAAAAAAATATATATATCTTCCAGATTTTAATAATGTCAAACAGGTTTCAGTTCTCTTTCTACAGCACGGTGTTACAGTGGCTTTTTTGAGTGTAGAACTATTTTCCCCCTGACTCTCCCCTCAGATATAAGATTTATCTTCAAGTTTCTATTCATGACATATCAAAAACAATATTGCTTTAGTAAAAAAATAATAAATTTAAACAATAAAAAGAAAACTATTTTGATGCTTGAGTAAAAAAAAAGTCATCATTTTTTAATAATAGATAATTTTTAGGAATCTAAAATAATTAAATAATTTTCAGGTTTTCATTAATCAATCAATCGCTACTTACAGTTAGCTTAAAAATGTCTCTCTAGAACGTATTTTTATCCAAAATAATAGGCGATATACTTTTTATTAACAAATAATTAATTTAATAAGGTAATAATAGAAACATTCCTTTGATTTTAAAAAAAATATATTAATTTAATTCCATTATCTATAAATAATAATAAAAAAAATTAAATATTGCTTTAGTTTCGTAAAATATCTATTATTTTAAATCCATTTTCTAAAAAAATAAATACAAAAATTCTCACCGTTAATTATCGAAAGGACTATTCATTTTTTCATTTCGTTGTTTTTGAATGTTAGATTAAAAATATATAAGAATGAAAAAGCCTGGAAATTTATTTACATTCACTGCACAAAATCATTCAAAAAGAAAATAATACTGTGTGTGAGACTAATATATGTTTCAGAATTATATTTTTTTTACAGTATTTTGACCTTGGCAAGTTTGACTACAGCAAGTTTGACCTTGGCCACTGAGCGTTAAACAGAGGGGGGGGGGAATAATAATGATTCTTGCGCATGCGCAAAGCCTTTAGAATGTCTAAAGTTTTCATTATTTTTGAGGGCTCAATTTTTAATTGAAAATTCCAAGTTTTCACAATTGATTGGAAACAACAATAATTTTTAAAGAAAAAAGGTTACAAAAATAATGCTTGTATTATTTCTCGCAAAAACTTTATTTTACGAAAATCACAAAAACATCTTTAAAATCCGTAATTTTCAAGCGAAATCGATACACGGGAAAAAATTTCATGCATTTTTTTTTCAATGAAGAAATTATTAAATGATTGATTTAAGTATTTTGAGTGTTTTATTACAATTCGTTCAAAAAAGTTTTCGGCTTTTTATTTTTTAAATCACTGATTCTGAAAGTTTTAAAAATCATTTCTATATAAACGCAAGGATATTGATTCATATGAGAAAAAATCATAAAATATGCAAAACAGCATTGTTTTATAAAAAAAAAAGTTGTTTTTTTTCTATAAAATTCTTTAAAGAAAGATAGTTTTTTCCCGGAAACGAAACTGTAGCATTTTTAAAAATAGTTGTATGCTGAAAAAAGAACAGAAAGTATAAATTTTTCAAATTACAAAATTTCACTACTATTTTAATTCTTGAAGTAAAATTGTGAGAATTTTTTGAAATATTCGACACGGGGAAAAAAGTTTCATGCAATTACGCATTATTTTAAAGTAAACTATAATTTTTATGAAAGAGAACAAAAATTTCGATAATGATAAATATTTTAAATAAATCTCAGAAATGCATTGAATGCATTTTAATTTTAAAAAAATATATTAATTTAAATCCATTATCAATAAATACTAATAAAAAAATTCTACAGATAGCTCTTGAAACGTTTGGATGTTTGATTAAACATATATAAGTGTTAAAAATCCACTTTTTGGGGAAAACCTAGTTATATGCTAACATTCACTGAAAAAAACATTCAAAAAGAAAATAATACTATTTGATAAAAACATTTAATTTTTTTAATTTTAATTTTATAGTTTTTCATTCCACTCTGTGTTAAAATTATTTAAACACGTATCTGCGAAAAAAATTATATTATACAAAACTAACTTATTAATTATTTTTAATAAAATTGATTAAAAATGCTCATTTAGCAATTAATTGTGACATACCATTTGCTTACATAAGGGCAGCACTGAAAATGAAGTAAATTTCAGATCAGTGGTGATGCAACAAGTGAATTCAATCATTGAAGAAGAGAGAATTAATTTACGGGTGGGAAAAATAAGCAGAAATGAACAAAATCGAATTGTTGAAAAAGATAGAAATTACTTTGAATGATTAAAAATCAGAAAAAAACCTTTTTGAAGGCAAAAAAAAAAAAAAAAAAAAATGAAAAGTACATTAAAATAACAGAGGATCATGTTAAAATAAGTATTTATCAGTAAAATTAATTTACGTGGGAAAAATTAGCAGAAATGAAAAAGAAGAGATCCCCTCGATTCGAACTCGCAGAGACACGATCTGCTTTACGGTGTAAGTGAAGCGAAGCGCTATCCGACTGTGCTACCGGGACCCGTAGCGAAAAATGAAATTAGGCAACAATAATGAATGGGAGGACGAAAAAGTAATTTTTTCACTCGCATTTTTTTTTAATCGCCAAAGTTACTGATTTCCCCCTGTTTAAGGCAGAATTTTTTTAGTGTAACCCTTGAGTTAGATGCGGTCGAAGGCGAAACAGGTCAAAACTCTTTGGCGCAAAGCTAATTTTCGACGCCAATGTTTGGCTAAGTGTAAAATCGCGTATTTTAAATTATTTTAAAAATCATTACCTTCCTTTTAAGGGCATAATTTTTACGTTAATGCTCTCAAACATCACCAAATATTTGCAAAAATAACGTACTTTGAAATAAAAAATGTACAAATTACTACTTTTTAATTTATTTCTCAGAAAAACATAAGTTTACGAAAATCACAAAATGTTTTTTTAAAATCCGTAATTTTGAAGCAATTTTTTCAATCTTCGTATATGTTACGGATAATATTACTGTACAGACGGAAAAAAGGTTTTGTGAGATTATCTTCATAAATGACGAAGTTATTCAATGTGAAGTAAAAATTAAGACTACTTTTTAAAAATTCTTTTAAAAAAAAGTTTTGGGAATTTTATTTTTTAAATGAATGGATCTAAAAGAGAAAGGCTTGAAGTTAATTAATGTAGAATATCGATTTAATAACACGAAAAGTAATTCATACCCAACGATTTAGAAATAATTTTCATAAAAACGCATCAGTTTTAACACTATTTTAAAAAATTCGAAAAAAATAGAAAATATTGTTATTTTACAAAAAAAATTATACCGTGTCGTGGCAAAATAAATGATCTTTCCATTTCTGTAATTATTTATTGTCTAATTTTGACACCGAAAATTAGATGACAATTTTAATATGGTGGAAAACGTAAGATTACCGCTCGGCCGAAACGGAAGGGAAGTTCCGCCAAGTAAACAACCGGCAGGAGTAAAACAATTAGGCGTTTTAAGGGTTTTAATTAATATCTTTTTAACTAATTACAATATCGGAATATATAAATGGGCAATACAGCTTCCACGGAAAATTCCCCATCTTTTGGTACCTTCCGCGACTGTCTGCGTCGTACGGTTCGTGAGAAGATAGACGCACATACATACATAGATAGATAGATACGTTTGTTTACCTTCGAATTTTAATAGTGTAAGATAGGAACTGCATTTTCAGCAAAAAACAGCGAGCTTTAAATATGCACTGTTACTTTAAAATTGAAGCAAAGAAAACGGCTTTTATTTTTCCAATATATAAAAATAAGACCATTTGGAACATGTTTTCCGGGAAAGAGGTAATTTGTGTATTAATAAAAATAATCCTAACGGAGAATTATCAGTTTTTTAGTAGAATCAATAATTTTTAAAGGGGTCAATTTATATAATATTTTCCTTATTTCCGAATGTTGAAAATGAGCAAGTTTAAGGAGTCTTTTACAAAATTGACTAATTGTGTATAGTCTCCATTTTTTTTTCACTTACTACACTGTATAATTTTAAGGAAAATTTCATAAAATTTTGAAAAAGTTTTAAAAAAGTTTTTGACAAAATCTCTCATTAAAATATTTATTAAGGAATTATCAATATACTTGCAAAATTTCAAAGCTATGAGATAAGTGGGTTTTTATATCAAAAATTTTCCTTTTATGTAGTAATTTATACTTATAAGAAATTATGATTTGAAATAAAAATCTATATTAATTAATGCATACTGTCACCATGAATCGAACTAATGGAGTCATCTGCTAGATTGACTGTGTCTACATTTTAATTTCAATTTCTTTAGTTCTTTGTAAAACTAATCTCTCTTCCCGCTTTCCTTACGCGTGTACTATCTTCTTATAATACTCGATGTATAAAATGTACTTTGATTATTTAATGTATCTAAAAATTGTTTGTAATGTGAGTGTGAAATTTTATTTGTTAATGAAAACAATGCGGTTTCTTGCAGGTTCATCAAAGGTTTCCAAGTCAATTAATTCACATCAAATAAAAACTTCCATTAAAATTAACAAACAAACTTAAATAAGCTATAAATATTATTACCAATTGTTAATTGGTTCAAAACTGGATATAGCGCCTGCCACTCGCTTCAAAGGGTACATCACATCTGGTATAAGCAATACTGTACCCAAAAACAAGGGGACAGGGTTACAGTAATTTTCTAGTGTGAATTATCATCTCCAAGGGACAATGAATCGGGGTTTTAACACCTGTACAAAGATGAAGCTTTACACTCACCAGTCTTAAAGTTTCCTAATTTCATAAACTGTTTTAGGAATTATGGACTAGATAATACTATTCAAAGTATCATTATAATTTTGAGTTTTCCCATGTTGATATCTAGACAATAGTCCAGGACATGATAGATCACTAAATACTTTTTATGCAGTTCATAAATGTAACAGTTACAATATTTTCGTCTTATGTGTTTCACTAATAAGTGTCATTCTATTATATCCCTACCACGATTTGTCACCCGTGAGACATAAACCATGTTACAGATACAATTCTGGTGAAATGTTGCAAAAAAATAGAGCCCATGCTGCTTGTCTCGTGGCTGGTGTTATTTCTCATTGCCAAAATACAATAACATTCCCATTTATCTATTTCCGAATTTGTTAATTTACAATTTCAGGCATCTAGAAATTTTTTGTCTTCAGGCTTCAAATCTTTCAATTTCGATTTCAAGGCTCTTAGTCATCTCCCTCCTCTTCACAATATTACCGATGCAATCTAACTTTCCAATGTGTTGACATCTTCATAAGATTTGGAGTCTAGAACTGTGTGTACCATAAAGTGCGTAATGACCCGAGCGAGTAATTTGCTAAATACTTTTCGCTATATAAATTACCAGTCATCAAACTACCTAAGCACTTTCTTGAGAATACTTCAGTATCAGCTACCTGAAACATGACTTCTTTTTACTAGGTGTCATCGATAGTCACAGGTACATTAGGTCTTCCATTATTAAATGACATAGCTTCTGTAACAGCTCATATAATAAATAGTTCTTAAATAGCCAGTGTCTCATAATTTAATACGTGTATGAGCTCATAAAACCACTTTATTTTAGAGAAACAAATTCCTCACTCATCAAAACACTTTCGTTGCAGCATCTTTCCAATTAACCTCGTGTCATATGAAAGTCTAGAATTAACGTAATACAATTTTGTATCTTTTTGATTTAAGTCTTAGTAAACCACAAATGTCACAGCATATTAACAGTTATGAAGTCAAATTGTGGATTTTCCATGCATAAAACAAAATGTGTTGGATATCATTCGAAGGAATCCGAGTACCCTGTTGGGAGTTCGAGTCACTCGTGTCCCGCCCTCACTATGTCTATATTACCTCATAATCATCCATATTCACACAAATTGTGAGCCAAATTAACAAACATCAGGCGGTCCGGTGCATCTCTCTATGGGTATCTTTCGCGATACAACTTTCTATCAATCGTGTATTTCCTTCTGCCAGTCTGTAAATCAGGTTCATCTGCCCCAGTCCGTAAACCAGGTTCATCTGCCAGCTCGGTGTTCGTAAAATGGTCCATACTCCTCTGCGGGCGATGACAGCTGAAATGATTTCTGTTCACTTAAATGCACTTGTGAACAACGCCACTCAGCAGCGAACGAAGGCGTTTCCGTCCATGATTTACTATGCAAATCTGAATCTTTATGATGTCCCCTACCTCCCCTTAAAGTTTGTTCTTATGAACCGGGGACACCTTGTATATATACACACACATTTCCATGAATATAAGAAAAATTTGAATCTCCGCTGAAAAGGGACTAGTCGCGATTTGTATTACACATTGAAACATACCTTCTGATAGTTTTTATAATAAATTTTGTAGGCGTTAGGACCTCATTTGAGAGGGAAAAATAAACATTTTGGGGGACGGTTAAGTTTTAATTATGACTTAGAAGTAACCGAGTTGCTGGATAAAATTTATTTTGCATATTAATTTATTCTTATATGCATAATGTTTTAAATTATGGCTACTAATATTTATTTATTTTTGGTTTTAGGAGCGTAGACTTTTATTACCCATGATTTACTTTTATTACTCGTAATGTAATTAAGTTCCTTCATTTGAAAGGTTACTGCAACTCACAAATACACGATAAAATTATAGCTTTTTATGAAAATTATAACCCATCATATGATAATCCTGTGAGGTGGTAAAATAATATTCAACTGGCTCTCAAAACAAATTCTTCACAGACGATCCAATAAGTAAAAGACTACCACTCGTTGACGATGCTGCTACAATCAGAAAATGGGAAGGATTTATTCTAGTAGACCGATGAGCAACCACAAAAATATTCGTGAATGAGAATGACCTTACTGTAGTGCGTTGAAAATTAATCACAAAGAACTGCATATGTCGAAGGTGACAGTACGCTGGTTCCATGATTAGCGACTCTTTTTCAGAAGCAAATATGGCACTTCATGTCAAGGGAGATGTTGGAGCAAGACGAAGAGGAGTTTTTGTACGTCTGTTAACTATGGATGAATCTTGGATCTATCAATATGATCCAAAGAGATGAACAAGGAGGGGAAATACAACGTTTTAAACCTCCTTGCCCTAAGAAGGTTAAGGTGCAGAAATCTCTCGAGAAAATCATGCTATTTTTTGGGATTGTCCTTGAATCCTCTTAACAGCATTGGGGTAGCTAGTCCTGAGTGGGCCCTGAATCAAAATTCAGCCGAGACACTTTTTGGGGGGCACCTCTACAATTTACAATATTTTGCTTACTCATGTTGGTGTCCCTGTAGCTTAAGGGGCCCGTACCATTGATACGGCGCTAGCTACGCCCCAGCTTAACATAAGCTAACTAGACAGTAATCAGAGCAATATTAGAGCTTAATGCACACTTCTGAACAAATTGTGCGATGCTTTGATCAAGAAACAGAGAGGTGCGATCATTAAAATCATCTATCTTCTTGCCAACAATGCGCACCTGCCTATACATCTGAGATGCGGTTGAGGAATCAAAGGGATATAGGTTTGAAATTTTGCTTCTTCCTCCTGATCTCACCTTAAGTGAACTTTTCTTGTTCACAGAACTCAAAAAACCATTAGGAGGGAGGGAGGTGGAGATTTGATTACACCAATGACGTTATTCATCAAGAGAAGCAATAATTTTCGATACTATCTGCAGTTCTCCAATGACTGACATCTAAAATTCAATGCGCAGGCTAGTAAAAATGCATAAGTTTGGAAAGTGACTATATATAGAAGTTTTAAGGCTCCCGGTGACACGTCACCACGAAAACCCGAGTGTAATGTTAATCCTATGGAGTTTCTTATAATTCAATTTACGTCTAAGGTATTGCTTTTAACTGTATAAAACAAAATGCGTCCTAAAGATCAAAAAAAAATTAATGTTTCTCTTGATTTCGATTTTTTTATAAAAAAATTCTAAATATTTTTAAATATTTATTAAAAGCTTGAAAATTTACATTTAGTGCGTTGAAACGATCATAAAAATATTTTCAATTATCGGACAAAAAAAGTAAAAACTCGGAAATCCTTTATTTTTTATGCTCTTTCAAACGCATATACTTTAAAATTTTTAAACTAATTTATATATTTGCGAGTAATTAAATAAGTCAGCATTGTATATTTGGAATGAGGGGAAAGTAAACTTGTAACTCCGCCTTCTTGCGGAAGGATACATGAAATTTTCCCTGCGTTCCCTTGGTGAAAGGTGGTAATTTATGACTCTTTGGTGGATTGTGTAACAGAGATGTTTTTTCCCCCCAAAAGGGGTCTTGTTTTCTAAAAATCTATAGGCATACAAGATACTATTTACAACTACATCATTCTTAGGAAAGTTTGAGTCTGTGCTTGAAAATAACTACAAATACGTTTTGTACAAAAAGCTATCCTCTGTTTTTTATTCCACCTTTCATAAAATTATTTATATATACTAAATAAGTTATATTTTATTAATAATTAAAATGAACAATTAATATTTATTAAATGCATTTGAATCGTCAGGATAAAGTGAATCAGATTTCGCATTCTTTTCTTACATATCTCCAAAATTGAAATTCATGTGTTTTTCCAAGTTTAAGTTATTTGAATATCAGCTGTTTTAAAACTTATTTTGCACAGTTTATTTCAGTTATTAAATAAAATGGATCATCGTCACAGCTTCAAAAAAAAATTATTTCTTTCGGCTAAACGAAAAAAGAATATAGGACAGAATTTCAGGAATTGGAAAGAAAAGTGTGTATTTCTTTTTTCTAAATTCTTGTTCCGCTGTTCATTTCAAAAATTGTGAAAGTTTCCACATACTAAATGGATTTTTTGATCATCGCATTTTAAATAAGATTCAAATATTCCGAAGATGACATACCATTGATTTAAAATAAATCAGAAAGTTTTCCATAATTTTAAGAATATTTTAGTAACATTAATAGTTTCTTCTTAAAACATATAAATTTCAATTAATTTATTTACTATTGCTACTGATGTTTTTATTCCATTTTTATTTCCTTCACTGAAAATTCAAATTAGAAATAACATTGCAGAAATTAGAGATTTTCCCCAAAAATCCCGAGAAATTCTGATTGGAATGGGGTTGTACGAAAACACTTTCTAGTTCTAGGGGTTCTACGAAAACACTTTCTAGTTCTAGGGGTTCCACAAAAACACTTTCAAGTTCAAAGGGTTCCTCGAATTGGAAAAGTTTGAAGACCACTGCTCTAGAGCCATATATGTTATTTGCGACAGACTTCGTAATTCTAAGCCAAGGGTGGCCAACCCACGGAATTGAATAATTTTGCGGCCCTCGAGATTCATTACAAAATATGATTATTTTGTACAATATTTTTGTTTTTAATGTAGTGTTTTGTAACAAATATACTTCATAACTGTTTCTATTTTATTACCTTTCTTTTATTTTAATACATTCTTAGAAGTGTGTGGTATTGCAGCGCAGCATCACACTCGATTCTTGTAACTCCATCGCGCTGCCTATTGCTAGAATTAGACATATTTGATCCTTGCATTATTATTATAAATTATCTATGCTTGTATAAATGAAAAATAATGAAATCAATAATAATTCATTCCGTTTTAAATTTTCATTCCAATAAATGTTTGTGATGGGTCTAAATATAATATAAAGATATATAATTTTTGTTTGCTGCCCGCAGGATTATAATGTTTTTCCGAAGTGGCCCGCAAGGTCATTTGAGTTGGCCATCCCTGTTCTAAGCCAAGATCGGATAGCGAGAATGACACTTGAGTTTACAGTTTCTTTGTATTCTTCATGACCTTTTTTGAACTTGGGAATCTCGCGTCTTTAGTCATTATGGTATATAATCCTCCAGGGTTTTAAATGCTGATTTAAATTCTTTTTATTGTTTTTTATAAAATATATTGCTGGTTTCTGTTTGTGATATTAAAAATATAACATTAGTGTGATAAATAAGAAAAATATTTAGTATGATTGGGGAAAAAAGTTAATTGAAATTAAAATCTGGAATACAATAACTTTAAAACGATTTTGTGATTTGCTGAGACTGGTAAATCCAAAGCAGAATGTATGCGAGATTTTCGACAAAAGAAACGTTTTTTTTTTTTTTTTTTTTTTTTTTTTTTGGTTTTTTTTTTTTTTTTTTTGCAACGAACACAAATCTCTCAGAAACAAACGGCCGAACCAATTACTGCTTTACCAAATCTGTTTGTTAGTCAGGTAACTTTACAATTGTCCGCTCATAGCTTTTTTGAATGATGAGCTCAAGCTCAAAATGAACACAAACCGAAATATATCGACAACTAACAGTAGTACTGTTATTGACGTTGTTTTTCAAAGGTTATTAAATACTTTAAAATCTCAAGTATATGTGTCATATTTTAGTCATTATAAGTCTATTGTGTGTGTGTCTTCCCCAAATTGAACAAGAATATTTATTTTTGATAAAAAATTACATGACTCTTTGTGTTAATTTAATAAAATTTTCATTAAAGATAAAATTATTCGATAGAAAATTATTTCCAATCATACCCGATTAATTGTTTTCAGGATTTATGTTACTATTGCGTATTTACCAGGATAACGTGTCAGATGTTACACATCATATGCGACTACTGTAAGACTCGTTCCTTTTTTTTGTAACTGAATTTATATTAGAAATTCCAACACTAAAACTGTTCTTCCAAAAAATTGTGTGGGTCCCAAAACCAATACTCAATATACTTTATCAGTGGCGTAGCTAGGTATCCAAAGGTCTTGGTGCAAAAAAAAGAGAGAATATTGGTAGAGTTTTATTAATTAAAAATATATTAGAGTATTTTATATATATATATATATACATACAAAGCTGATTCACATCAGCCCTGTGTCAAGCTCTGCAGAACATAGGAAAGAAAAGCTACAAACTACTTACATGTATGCATATGAGTTTCCTTGTGAATTTAGTGATTACCCAGGTTCGATTTGACATGTGATAGATAGGAAATGATAAAAAGAATATGTACAAACAAGAAAATATAATACAAAATTATTATAATTATTTAAAATAAAACACACGAAAAAACAGAGGAGGGGGTCAAAATTACATCAGTCTGTTGCAGATACCAGATTGCGAAACATTGAAACAGGAAAATAGCTTATTATGAATCATATTGTTATAAAAAATAAAATGACCAAGAAGAAATAGCTCCCTGTGTAGATTTTTTTAGATGTATGGTAAGACATTTCATGGAACTTGACGTTTATTTTCAAGTAAAGATTAGAAAAATGAAAAAATTGAAAAATAATATAAACTTTTTAATAAGTAAAATTCGCAACACTATACACAAACAAAGGAAAGAATTTAGGGGAATTCCTTACAAGTTTGAAATTACTTTCAACGGAGTTGCCATGATTACAGCTATGTAACAATCTTTTATATTTATACCTCAATTATGGGAGAAATTATCGCAAGCTCGACTTGCTTGGTGGTCAAGGCGTGAGGGTCCCCTGAGCTCACGGCACCACCTAGCCCATTGGTAGTTACGCCACTGTACTTTATTAAATTTATATAAGATTCTTTTTGTTACATGTCTTATAAACCGTTTTTAAATAAAATTATTGAACTAAATCGGAAATAAAAAACTGACCTGAAATATTTCAGGAAAAAGAATAATTTAAATCACATTACACTATTCATTCCATTAATTTATAAATTTCTCTTGTCATTAAACTGTTTAAAAAAGGATTTTGATGCAATTTAATAATGAAGAATATTACAGAAAATTGTTTTGAATGTACAGAAATATATATATATAAAGGTTTCTGCCTTAACTAAAACTTATATTTTTATAAAATTCAAATGAAAAACTGATGTTCCTCAAAACAGAAACGAAACAGCGTAAAAAAGGCAGTTTCTTTGTATAACTAGAATGTCAGGCACAGTTTTCATGTAATTGAAAACTGCCATGGGGTGGGCAGAAAAAGAGAGGTCAGTTGTCATATAAATAGTCTTCAGTTGGTTGTAAACTGGACCCAAAAATTTAGAAAATTTCATTGACCAGTCAGCGGATTAGTTTGGTACGGTCGCGTTTGTTATACGCTCCGTGCTACCTTTCACGTGTTTACTGTCCAGGTCCAGATTGAATAAATTAGGCGTACCTATAGCTCTTTTAAGAGCTGTATAAGGATAGGGCGTCAACTGTCTGTGACTTGTGCTGTATTTTTACAGCTTTCCTCATTTCTCTTACCTCCTCAACTAACCTCCTAACGACTCGGAAATGGCCTCAGACCACCCTACGGAAACGGAATTTGCACACAATGCCTCTCTCCCATCCTCCAGATCCTCTACCCCTACTATAAATAACTGCGAAAGGCTCCAGTATGCTCAGGCCGAACTGAGAAAATTCTCAAACCTGCATAGCAACATTTCTCACACCAAGCTCCATATACCTCAGATGAAGACCCGGAACTCGCTGACCTCTACATCAGACAAGCATATCTCAACTCCAGAGAACAACAAGCGGTAAGTGAGTTTAGCTCTCTTCCTCGCTGTAGTACTCCTGGCTGTCAAATTCATCACACCCCAGTAAATTCTCCAACAAAATCTGATAATAATGACTTTCCTGAATTACCCAAAAATAATAGTACTAAAAGGAAGGAAAGCGAAGATGGCTTCATCTCGCCTACTCCCAGGCATACCTTCAAAAGACAACTTCTAGACCTCTCTAACTTTAATTTAAATACCAATAATAAATTTAATGAACTAAATGTTAACGAAACGGATATAGCAGGAACTTCTCAACACACAACTAATTTAAAATCACCCGCCCCTAAGCCAAACAAACTCACTAACAAAGGGAACACAAACACACCAAACTCTCTCCCACCCCCGGTTTTCCTAAAAATAGATACATTCTACATGAAGCGACTCAAAACACTCACGGAAATAATCCCCACTCTCCGCAGCAGAAAAACCGGTGAAATTATCAGACTTTACACTAACAACTACGATGACTATCGCCTCTTAAATGATTCCGTAGAAAAACTTAAATGCGAATTTTTTGTAATAAAACCCAAACATGAAAGGCCAATCAAGGTAGTAATGAAAGGACTCCCCAAGGACACTAAAACACAGGACATACACTAAAACCTAACCGATCTTGACTACACAATTGAAAAAGGTAAACCAGCTAATAGGACGAATCACCAAACAGGAACTATCAGTATTTCTCATAACTCTTCCCCGAAATCTTCATAACTTAAAAATCTTTCATCTTACTCATTTATGCTACTTAATGGTAAGAGTTGAAGGGTACAATGGCAAAGGGGTGACCCAATGCTATTCGTGCAACACCTTCCATCACACTGCCGAAAATTGCCATTTTATCCCCCGATGTTTGAAATGCGGTGAGGCACATCAAACTCGCGAATGTGCAATCAAGAGAGTGGAAAAAACGTACTGCATAAATTGTCATGTGTACGGACACATGGCAAATTACACTAAATGCCCTCTCTACCCAAAACCTCGCAAAGGATCCAACACCACCCCTAACAATTACTCCTCAGCAGTAGACAGTTTAATCAGACCCAACACGTCATATGCTCAAGCTTCCAATAACTCTAAATCTGTTAACTCTAAAAATCCACACCAGATGGCGACACACTCAAAAAGAAATCCTGCTATATCCTCTCAAAATCAGGCCAATCAAATTGTAAGTCAACTCCCAGCTAGCAACAATATGAATGATGAAGAAAATACCCCACAAGCAATAATTCTAAAAACTCTGCAACATACAATTCAAGCCCTTACAGTCTTAGCTCAGCAAGTCGCAGCTATATCCTTTAATAATCCTACCCCTCAACCCCAAAAAAAATAATAAACAAACTAACCAAACAAGAATTACACGCCTTATTAGAGGCATATCTTAATAATGATGATGAATAAGTACAATTTGATTGCCCTTAAACTTTGCTCATGGAATGCAAACGGCATATTAAATAAAATTATGGAATTTAAAATTTTCGTAGAGAAGTACTCTCCCGATCTTATTCTTATGCAAGAAACACATCCGAGACCTAAACACAACATTAACATCGCAAATTACATCTGCTACCGCAACGACCGCATCACGGACGGACCCGCACACGGTGGTACTTTAATTCTCATTAAACGCAATATCCCTCACTTTAATTTACCCACTCCTACACTCCAGCACACAGAGACTACAATTGTTGTTCTCACTCCCCCTAATCTAAATCCTATCTCAATTGTATCTGTCTACGTCCCGCCTCGTTCGGACGATAGAATGTTTACAATAGACTTTGAACAACTCCTTCAGACCAACAGTAATTGTGTGATCTTTGGTGATTTGAACGCCACACACAATGAGTGGAACTGCTCAGTCAACTCCACCCGAGGAAAGTAATTAAAAACTTTCACAGATGTTCTTAACCTTACAATAGCTTACCCTGACTCCCCTACCCGATTTGGCTACGGGACTTCTAATACCTTAGATATAGCCGTAATTAATAACTTTCACTACCCATTCTCAATAGACTCCATTCCAGAACTGTCCTCGGATCACAACCCTGTATTTTTAAATTTTTCTCTTTCCACACCTTTTCACAGTGACAATTCTAGAGCAGTTACCACCTGTTGGTCAAATTTTCGTAATAATCTAAAAAATTCTATTCGTTTGTCTCATTTCAAAGGCATTCGAAATCCCTCTGTGCTGGAATCCAAAATATCTCTTCTCTCTGCCGCCGTGAGCTCCGCCCACCACCAAGCCTCTAAACCAATAGAAAACAAGAAACACACTTTCACTCCAAATCACATCCCAGACCTAATTTACTTGAAAAATAAAGCAAAAAGAACTTACAATAAAACCTTAAATCCTACCCACAGAACTAATTGCTACAGATTACAAGCACAACTCAAAAAAGCACTCAAAAACCACTCACAACAAACATGGAACAATAGACTAGAAGCACTCAATACAACAGACAATAGCCTATGGCAGAGTCAGAAATTCTTCCGTAAAAAGCGCACTAATATTCCTAACCTCACTAGCTCCTCTGGCATCGCTAACAGTGATGAACAGAAAGCGAATCTACTTGCTACTACTCTAAAAGATAACTTCTCAGAAAATAAAAGGCCTGACGGTGACTACCCTATTGATAACAAGATCACTAACACTCTAGAAAATTTCTTCTCTCCCCATCACCCCTACTAACCCAGATGAAATTACTAATTACATTAAAACTCTCTCCAATAATAAAGCCCCAGGTAAAGACAACATTTCTAACAAAATGGTTAAAAACTTCCCCCTCAAAATTATCCTATTATTAACCTTTTTAATTAACAAGATTCTGTATCTTAGACATTTTCCTAATAACTGGAAAAGTGCAATTCTATTTCCAATCAAAAAGCCTAATAAAAATAGTCATCCCCAGAAAGTTATTGTCCCATCTCCCTACTAAGTATCTTAAGTAAAATTACCGAGCATATACTATTCTCAATAGATTAACTACGTTCACTAACAATAACAATTTCATAAATCATAATCAATATGGGTTCACCAGGCATCTTTCCACCTATCACCCGCTGCTCAGATTGACTGAAAAGATCTCTTCTGGATTTCAGAGAGGCAGGTCCACTGGGGCTGTCTTTCTGGACATTCAGAAGGCCTTTGACAGGGTCTGGGTCAGCGGCCTCATTTATAAACTTATCACTAACAATTTCCCACCTGCTTTAATACATCTAATTAACTCATACCTAGTCAATAGATCCTTCAATGTTAAAGTCAATAATACTCTTTCCTCTACTATTTCTATTAATTACGGTGTTCCACAAGGAAGCCTACTTGGCCCATTATTATTCAATATCTATATCAACGACATCCCAACTCACAAACTAACCATCACTAATATTTATGCGGATGACACTGCCATTTCTGCTACCTACAAAAATCACGACATCATCACAAAGGCTCTCAGCGTACACCTACACCTACTCGAAAATTACTTTAACACCTGGAAAATAAAAATAAACATAGTAAAACAATAGCAGTACTCTTCACCAGGAGAAGAAAGCCTTGCACACCTCCTACCCTGTATACCACACCACTACACTGGTCTCAGAGTACGAAATACCTAGGACTAATCCTAGAGAAAAATTTAACATGGAAACAACACATCATACATGCGCGTGATAAATTCCGGAACGCAGTGCGCTCAATTTACCCCTTAATTAGCCGGAATTCTCAATTGAACTTATACAACAAAGTACTTCTCTACACTGCCGTTTTGCGGCCCATCTTAACTTATGGTTGTCCTGTGTAGGGATACGCAGCAGAATCTAACATGAATCTTTTAAATTGTGCTCAAAACTCTCTCATTAGAAGCATCACCAAAATTTGCAGATACACAAAAAATAAAGAAATTTATAAAGTTCTCAAAATTCCTATCTTTAAAGCTCACATACAAAATCTAGCCATAAAGTTTTTCGACAATTTACCTAACACCAATAATTCAAATATTTTAAACTTAGAAAACTACAATCCTAATATCAATAGCAAGAGACCCAGAAGGATACTACTGGACTCCTACAATCCCCCTTAATTTAAATTTTGTGTCATTCCCACTTGGCGAATGACCCTTTCTTTTCTAAATTTATCTCATTTTCACACATTTTCCCTTCTCAGTTACTTTAATTTCTCAGCGAACCACACAGGTAACCAACTTCTTTTCTTGCTTAATTTTATTTTAAATATCTCTTCGACACCAGGACAGCGAATAGAGTGCTTACTCACCAATCCCTTCTAACCAAGGGCAGACGAGTTACTCGTCTGTTAGCAAAATCTTAAATAAAATTTTTTTTAAAAAAAATTTCCAATTCCACCTAAATCACCCAGCTCAGCCACTCCCACTTTCTCCATCCATACCAACCAATCAGAACACTCAAACTCCATAAAAGCCCATCAACATCAAGAGCACAACACACCCAGTATGGGACGGAGGAGCGCTTCGCGTTCCAGTTTCCCAGTGATGTTCAGCGTCTGTCTGTAAACTGGACCCTCCAAGAACAAAAATAGAAGGCGAAAGAGAGGGGGGTTCCTGTCTCGAGCTCCCTTTGCACTTAGAATCCCTCTCTCAACTGTTGTAGAAGAGGCTTGTATGATTCTGTGACGTCATTTTCTTTCATCATGACAGCTGTCAGAACATAATCATCAGAAAATGGGATCAAGTAAATGCAAATTTGGAAAAATAATAGCTTGAAAAAAATGTTTAGTTCAAAGTCAAGAAAATATTGAAAATTAAGAAAAAAAGGCATATAATTTATCTTTTATGAAGGAACTATTTACCTCCGATCATTAAAACCAGTACTCATGAGTACTTTGCCTTTCCTTTAGAAACGCCCATTCCCCCCTCCCAGAAGAGGGCGCTTTCATCGTTTTAGAGTTGGAATTTCTGTCTATGGGACCCTTAAGAACCATAATCAAAAATTGAGTTTCTATCTTGATTACTCTTTTAGTAATAATTTCTATAATATCCACCACATTTTTCAATTTTTAGAAATTAATCATTTTTTTGTTTTATTTCTCCTATTTTTACACAATATTTAATCAAATAAAATCTATAGCTACGTACCATGAAAAATATTAGTTTTCTTCTACAGGGTGTCTCCGAATGCCGTGTACAAACTTGGAGGGGAGTTAGAGAACATCCTGAGGAGCTATAATTACAAAGGAAAGCATGGGCGGAAACGTAACCCTAACGAGATAAAGAGACTCAAAAAGAGTAGGGCTACAACATAGAATGTAGTGTAAAATGCTTTATTACACGCACAAAAAACAATAAATAAAAAGTAAGATATCAAAGCATCACAGGAGGTGTTCGGAATTGCGGCCATTGACATGTATTCGCGCACAACACGAACGAGACATGGAGTGGAGGACAAACCGGGCGTTTCACGGATCGTAGCAGCAGCGATGGATATTCGTGCCCCGTCCATTTCATAATTAACGGGAATGTTGTACACAAGGCTCTTCATAGTACCCTGGAGAAAAAATCCAGAAAAGCTGAATCAGGGGTCTGGAAAGCCAAGTGACGGGACCCCCACGCGCAATCCACCTGTTTGGAAATGTCCGTTCCAAATGATCAAGCACACACCTTCCATATTGAGATGATGCCCCGTCCTGTTGAAACCACATGCGGCGCCGAACAGGTGTGAGAACATCGGTAAGCAGTTCCGAAAGTACCTCTTGTAGAAAGACGAGATACTTGTCAGAGTCCAGTCGAGGCAGTAAGATGTAGGATCCGAGTAAATTGTACACCATGATACTTGCCCACACATTAACAGTGAAGCTTTGTTGTGCGGCTCGTGGTTGAGTGCTGTGTGTGTTGCTTAAGGCCCACATGTGCGCGTTGTGCGCATTCAACACCCCTTCACGGGAAAAGATTGCTTCATCACAGAACAACACGGTACTTGCAAAGTGCATGTCTGCCACACTTTGGTTAACAAACCCCTACACAAACGTGACACGTCGGGGATGATCATTTAGCTGTAATAACTGCACTCACTGAACATGAAACGGAAGTAAGGCTATGCCCTACAGTACACGATGGGCAGTTGTTCGAGATCTTTCAGTTGCAATGACAAGCGCCTGTACACTAATACCAGGATTTCTATCCACGGCATTCAATACACCCTCTTCGAATATGGGTGTTCATGCTGTTCGTGTTCGTCTAGTACCTTCAATCGCAGTTCTGGAAGATCCGTGTTCCGCCAGGTTCTGATTCATTTTAATCAGCGTTTGATGATTCATTTGCCGCCTCGTTAAATATATTTGTCCATACAACCGAACGTTCATTCTCTTTTTGGCTATCCCATAGATGACGTGAATATCCGCCAACTCGGCTTTCACATAATGATTCATGTTCATCGCACGCTGTCCATTTCTGAAATGAGTAAATCATATGAGCCGACCTTTCGAACTCGCATACAGTGCCCCCTATAGATCGATGCCCATGCTTTTGTATGTATTTATGACTCCTCACGACGTTCTCTACCCCCCTCCAAGTTTGTACACTGCATTCGGGGACACCCTCTCTAATGAATAAATGGGAAACATACGCAAGATAATGAAAAAAAATTGTTAATTCATAATCATTAAAAGCATTAGCATCGATTACTTGGATGCTAAAATTACAATTAGTAATAGTTAAATCATATTCTGACTAATGCATTAATTTGTATAAGGCTAAATAGGGAAAGATATGAGTCCCAAATGATCATGCGATATATTTTACCATGAATTTCTCGGCTGTTACAGATCTTCTATAATGCTTGAAACTGGTGTCCATCGGTCCCATAGATGTTAGATGACAATCAGTCCAGCTAAGAAAAGTTTGAATTCTATGGAGGCGATCCAAAGATTTATGAACCACGTAGATTTGCAATATTAATGGGACCTGACTTTACCCCATTAGAAAATCACTTCACGATACCTCACCATGAAATATTAACAAACGGTAGCTCAGGATATCATTAACATATCATTCAGCTATTAAAATTGTAAGCAAGACGGTTTTAACAACTCGCTATCACGGAAGATAGCACCCCATATATACCATTAGATCGGAAATGCTTCCTAAACGAACTTTGCTTTGCAGATCGTTGACTCGACTTCTTTCTGAATTGGATACATATCCTCGGAGAATTTCGTCAATGTTGGAGGTTAGAAACACAGATATCCTTAAAAGCGATGGGAGCGTAACCCTATATCATCCAAAGTTAGTCAAATTGAAAAAGATATTACCGATGAAATGTAAGAGGCTGCAGAAAGTTGTATGATGTACAATGATGCCATCAGAAGAATTTGAGCCTTTTACACAATCAGCTGATCTTGTCGTATACTGGTGAACCTTTGCCTTTCAGAGCTTTGCTTATAGCTTTTTGGTTGACGCGGTCAACCCACTCTAAGTATCCCAAATATTCGATTCAGATAGATATCACCCAATTTACTCTAATATATTCGAATGTATCGCAATGGTATTTTGTCAGAAACTAATTGGAATGTTAATAATGATAAAATTTAGGGTACGAGGGTAGCTAGTTTAAGGACGCAACGTATTATGGGTAGATTTTTTCTTTAGTAAAAAATTCATCCATTAAAATAATGTTGATACTCATTGACCGCAAAAGTTTAATAATTTGTAGACATAGGATTAGCGAATGTATATACTAAATTTCAGAATAACTAAATTACTTGTTGAGGAAGCTTTAGAAGTTTTTCCTTGATAAAAAAGTGTTTCAAATTGCTTATATAAATATTGATGTACTACAATAATCATGTATCTTAATTATTTCAATTTTTAACTTTTACCATAAATCAGTCATGATATATTCGTACATTCATCAGTGAACCATTTTTCACTTATTCACGACAAATGAAACGTTATCATAATTTTAACAAGAGCTCTGTATTATACAGGGTGTCCAGCCTTAATGTGACCCGATAGCTAATTCCCGAACCGTTCGGTTTAGATATGCACTTCCAATTTGAAAAATGTTTTAAAACAGGTAAAGAATGTTTTTACGTGCTTTTCGACACAAAAAAAAACCCATTTAGAAAAAAATTACAAAAACTAATTTTTTATACGGTCCCCATGTCCTATCACTTATATTTAGGAAAAGATGCAGTACACAAAAACAAAATAAACACAAAAAGTTTCATTTTATTACGATAAAAACTGGCCGAGTTATGGAACTTTAAAATACATATATTTTATCCATTTTCTCGGCCATTTTCAAGCTAGTAAGGGGCCATCTCCAAAGTGAAATTAGTTGGAACTCTGCCAGGAAACTTTCGCTCTTGCACTCACTTTTATGTAAATCGTTTTTAAATTTAAAAGCATACGTTAATAATACAATAATTGAGTACTTGAGAAATAAAAAAATTTTGTGCACGTGTAAAACATAGAAAAAATAAAATATTTTGGACGAAGAAAACATTTTAAAAGTAGTTCCAAAAAAATAGACTTTTATGCTGCGGCTTCAGTCTGATTTGCCTCGTTTTTGCTGATCATGAAGAACGTTAAAAATGTGTTGTGTAGTCGCTTGCAATTGCATATAGTCGTATTCTAATATTACGAATTGTAGTACGGGAAAACGAGATATATACAAATGAAGAATACTGCGAAATGGTACTGTTTTATGGGTAGTGTAATCGAATTAAGAGAGAGGCGGCAAGACTTTATGCCATTCAATTTCTCACTCGAAGACATCCATCTATTGTACAACTGCCCGTGCTGTTCAACGCTTGTATAAAACTGGGAGTTGTCATGGACCTATTCCCTTGTCTCGTGCCACATCTCGTGCCTTCACCATTATTTACGTTAATTTGGTCATTCTGATAGAATAAAGCCCCTGATTCATGATTGGCGCATCATTCCACATTAGGCTATCATTTGAACGGCAAATCCTGTATTATTTTGCTGCTATTTGTCAAAACAAGCTGTTTTAATCTTTTCGGTACAAGTTGTATTTCTTTATTTTAACTTTTATTGTTTGCCATACAGCAATACAAATTGTCAATCTATGATGTTTATTACGATGTTTCAATATTACTATGATGTTTTTCTTTTGCTTATTCTGTAGATAGTGAATTACTCTTCTCTAAACTCTCAATTCATATACGACCCCCTTTTCTAAGCAATTCAGATGTTTCAATTTTATGTAGGCATGACACTCGGTCAGTTTTTATTGTAATAAAATGAAACTTTTTGTGTTTACTTTGTTTTTGTGTGTACTGCATCTTTTCCTAAATATAAATGATATGACCTGGGGACCGTATAAAAATTTAATTTTTGTAATTTTTTCTAAATGGGTTTTTTGATTCGAAAAAAACGTAAAAAGATTCTTTACCTTTTTTAAAACATTTTTCAGATTTGAAGTGTATATCTAAACCGAACGGTTCGGGAATTAGCTATTGGGTCACATTAAGGCTGGACATCCTGTATATTGAAGTTACAATAACATTAAAAATGTCATTTTTATTACAGGTCATAATAATAATTTGCTTATACGTAAGCATGTTTGTTACCATCAAACGTGATAGGGATCGAGCTAGGCCAGTCAATCAAAAAAAACATGAGGACTCTCATCTGGCTTTTCGGTTTTTTTTCATTGTTCTGACGGATTCACTCTGTTGGACACCTATCGTATTCATTAAAATTTTGGCCCTCTTAGGAGTCACTATTTCAAGTAAGTCACATGGATTTTAGTTTATAAATAAGAAAATTATATATGTACCTCCATTTTATATAATATATATATATATATATATATATATATATATATATATATATATATATATATATTTAAATATATCCAAAATACCTCACACTAATATAACCAAGCAAATATTCAAATCATATTAAACCTAGAGTACAACATCATATTTCAAAATTTCAATGGCGAATAAAAATAATGAATATCAACGTTTTCAAGCGAAATTAAAATTGTATAAGATAAAAATTATAAAATATCCAAGTGCAACCTCGGACTTAGGACCGATAAGTGGGGTTAAACTAGTTTGATGGCGCCAACCTTCCCCCTATTGCAACTTGGTAAACTAATCTGGAAATATCCAAATTCACAAAAATTTAAAATTTAAATGAAACTTTTCTTTTAAAAATTTAAAATTAAAAAATATTTCTCTTTTTAATACCTAAAAAAAATTAAACAATTCGCCATTGCATTCTGAAAGATATAACATAAAAATGTTAAAATGCAAAAACACCTTAGTGCATAATAAAACAACCATAAAAAAATCAAAGAATATGCACCGATCCTTGAAATGGCTGTATAGAATGAAAAAACCTTAAAAGTTTGAAAATTCAAAACAAGAGTGTAGTACATACAAAAATTAAATTCTTTTCAACATCAAAACAGATTACAAAAAAAAAAAAAAAAAACTCCCTCCAAATTATCCTATTAATAAATCAAATCGATGAACGGTATTCCAATTTCTCAAGAATTTTTCATTTCTCCTACATCAATCACAACTCCTACATTATTCATCACTCCCACTAATGCCACGCTATAACCCAAAACATCAATATTCTTACATTCTTACTTTCGAGTTTAAATATGTAATATTAGATGAAAGCCAGATTGCATTCAAAAAGTTTTTTGATTGGTCATAGAAATTTTGGTTGGTCAATAATAATTTTAAAGTATAGTCGTGTAAACGTTGGTATGTGTGTGAATCAAAATGCAACCTGTGTGTGGAACGAACATATTCTTCACAGCTGGACCACTAACAAGCTGACTTTGTGGACGTAATGTTGTGTGGTGGATCTGTGCATTTCGCAAAACCTATCGTGGAATCTGTCACAAGTTGCCAATTTTTATGAGTTTAAAAAGATTTTTAAGAAATGTTTTTGATCTATGTATGATTTCAAGAAGTTGATGGGATAATCACTCTGTATGCAATTAAATAAAAAGTTCTGAATGTTCTTGAACTTATCAATATTATGTGTAGTTAAATTATTATTTCTCATCAAGAAATTTATAATTATGTTTCTAAATATTGATATGTGTATGCAACTATTGAAGTTTGGGATCTTTATAACATTAAAGTTAAATGCATCCCTTTTATCATAAATATTGCTATATAGTTTGTTGTCAATGATATGTAAATCTAAATCTAAGAATTCAACTTTGTTTGAGTTAAAATTTGTCTGTATCAATTTTAAATAATCCGGATAAAAATCAATGTTAGGTTTAAATTCCCTGTCTCGACCAATAACAATTAAATCATCTATATATCTCAACAAAAGGCATGCTGGATCATTTCTTCGACCTGATTCATAATGGTGTAAATATAAGTTAGCAAGACTATTACTTGCAGGGCCACCCTGAGGCAAGCCCTTTATTTGTTTGTAAAGTTTGTTATCAAAAATAATGAAGTTCTCCTGTATTACAAATCTAATTAGTATATTGAACTTTTCAAAACCAATACAATTATTTAAACCATATTTCCCATATGCACCTGTAAGTATCTGAATCATATCTTCTATTTCGATAGAGTTAAATAGGTCTTCAAAATCGAATCCATGCACTGAAAATACCCCTTGTTGCTCAACCTTCTTTATTACGTCATAGCTGTTTTTTATAATAGAAGAATCTTTAAATTTGTCTATTGTATCCTGTAATATGTTCTGTAAAATTCTTCCCGATTTGGGTATATAAGTATTGAATCCATTTGTTACACTGCGGAATTTGACTGGATTTTTATGAAATTTGGGAGTCAAAAATATATGGGGATATTAATACTACTGTTAGAAATATCCAATTGTCTACAAAATGCTAATAATCTGTTGTTAATTTCTTTCATACAAAATTTGTTTACTTCATATGCATTATTATTTTGTATATGATCATTTAGTAATTTACTGTAATAATATTTGCATATAATTGCATAGTTTCCTGGGACTTTATCCACGTAAACTATCACGAAGTGTTTTTGTAAATCCTCTATAGGTCTTTTTATTTCTCTATAGGAAATATCCTTTTTTGTTCTAAAATTAAAATTCAATAAGTCCTTGAGGACATAAAAACCATATTCCTTAAAGGCCTGAGTAGGTAAGTTATATTTTATTGCAATATTGAGGATAAATTTGTTAATATCTTCAGATAGTTGTTTTTTTACTATTAAGTTGCTATTGGAAATCATTAAACGAAATCCAGTGCCTTTGTACATAATTTCTTTCAACTTTTGATCTTGAACTATCTCTATGTTTCCCGTTACAACGTGCCCATGATATTCATCCACATATTCTCTATAATCAATGCATCTACATTCTTTCTGATCTACCATTTCCATAATACTATTATAGTTAAAAATTGATCTACCAAGCTTTTTATTGTACTTGAACGCTCGCTTTATCAATACATTCTTCACTGGGAATGAATCCATGTGTTTCCTAAATATTTCAGAAAAATGTATCCCGTTATATGTTTTATTCATATATGTTAAAAAGTGCAGTATTCCGTAATATAAGCCTCCTTAGATTCTGTCTTTATATCCAATTTATTAGCAATATATATTTGCATAGATCCATAACTAAGTGTGATCCGTGATTATTTTTAATCCATATTTTTTATTAAATTTAATACTATTATTATTTCCTCTTTATTGAGTCCAAATAAAAAATACTTTATTTGTCCAACATTGAAATTATTCTCAAAATCCTGTAATAAATTATTTAATTCCTCTCTAATTGCATCCCTTCCTCTATTTTTTCGCTTTTTGCGTCCACCTTTTCTAGTTCTTTTAGTCTTATTACCGTTATTTCTATCTTTATATATAGACTCCTTATCATTTTGTTTCACAGCCTGGATTAAATTTTTGTTGTTCCATATTACATTTAATCCATAAGGATACATAGCGTTATAAACACCTATATAAACATTTTCATACCATAATCTTTTTATCTTATTAGGTACAATCTTAATAATATTCAACACAGCACTTTCAAAACCATGTTTATTAAAATGCTGTATTTCTACCCTACATATATTTTTTGTTGATGTATTTTTTCTAGTGTCTGATCTATGTTGATTAATTCTCAAGTTCATAGTTCCTGATGTTTGACCTACATACTTAAAACCACAGACACCACATGTCAACATATATACACAATTGAATGTTTTACAGAACTTAAATTCTGAATCTTCATTGTTTTGTTCAAGTTGCATCATGGGGCAGGTTTTGCATCTTTTATCTCCACATTTCTAAAGTTCAATTTTAAGTGATCCGTATTATTATAAAACATGTTATCAAACTTTTCGTCATATTTAAGATCACTATAATTCGATTCATAATTCCTCCACCTCGATATATCATAGTAATTCCTTACAAAACCAGTATTCCAAATAATACGTGTTTTATATTTCCTAATGTATTGATTATCATGTAATCTTAACCTCGAAAATTCCTCATTAAACGACGAGAAACAAGCTAACGTTTTTTTGTTTTTTCTTATATTTATAATTTTTTGCATGCTGTCTCATGTTGTCTGCGCACATTGCTTTCCTCCATATGACGCCTATGTAACTGTATCATTTTATCACACATTCTATTTTATCAGAAAACCTCAATCTCAAACTAATGGTAACTGATTGACGATAGCACAAACACCATTATATTGCACCACCGAGCAATGACAATCAATATTGAAAGCCAAGTGCCAGTCTCTAAAAATATATAAAACCTTGATATCATTATATTTGAGTTAATATACTTAAAATCCACTTTTTCCTCATCTATATACACAGCAATAAACCCACAAAAAATTCATACTCCATGAGATTATGATTCACATTCATATTGAACACAATTGGCAAATTTAAAAGCAAATCAGCCCTCATGAAACCTTAGACTCCACATAACTCAGAGAAACCATCAAATACACACGACTCAGAGACAGCATATATTTTATATAATTCTATATAAACACAATTAAATTGTAGATGAAAAAAGATCATTGAAGATCCAAAGAGCAAAGTAAAAAATATATACATACAAAATATAAAAAATATATATATATATATAGATACAATAATCACAAAAGTTAATAAGTAAGCAAACATAAACTAAACATATCAATAGCCGAAATTCCGAATCTATTAAGAATTCAAAATCAACTATATATATTTTTTGTTGTTAAAATTATATTCGAATCATAAGATATTATATACCATTGAATTCATACACGTGTAGGCGCAAAGCAGCCCAACACATGAATGAAGAAATTTAAATATATCCAAAATACCTCACACTAATATAACCAAGCAAATATTCAAATCATATTAAACCTAGAGTACAACATCATATTTCAAAATTTCAATGGCGAATAAAAATAATGAATATCAACGTTTTCAAGCGAAATTAAAATTGTATAAGATAAAAATTATAAAATATCCAAGTGCAACCTCGGACTTAGGACCGATAAGTGGGGTTAAACTAGTTTGATGGCGCCAACCTTCCCCCTATTGCAACTTGGTAAACTAATCTGGAAATATCCAAATTCACAAAAATTTAAAATTTAAATGAAACTTTTCTTTTAAAAATTTAAAATTAAAAAATATTTCTCTTTTAATACCTAAAAAAAAATTAAACAATTCGCCATTGCATTCTGAAAGATATAACATAAAAATGTTAAAATGCAAAAACACCTTAGTGCATAATAAAACAACCATAAAAAAATCAAAGAATATGCACCGATCCTTGAAATGGCTGTATAGAATGAAAAAACCTTAAAAGTTTGAAAATTCAAAACAAGAGTGTAGTACATACAAAAATTAAATTCTTTTCAACATCAAAACAGATTACAAAAACAAAACAAAACAAAAACTCAACCCCAAATTATCCTATTAATAAATCAAATCGATGAACGGTATTCCAATTCTCAAGAATTTTTCATTTCTCCTACATCAATCACAACTCCTACATTA